>JAODAL010009808.1:0-108595 GCA_025379985.1 Phyllomedusa bahiana
TTATGCTACGGGGAAAATTTATTTTTGGCGGTGAAAAAGACGGTTTCTTGGAGTCACAACAGCATCAGAACAACGCTTAATTAACCCCTGGATGTAAATTGCGCAAAAGAATTGAGTAGCCAAAAATGAAGTGGTATTTGTATTATATATTCTTTAAATGAATACAACAGGAACTGGCTTAGATGCCCCTTGGATATTCAATGTGCTGTGAGCAGATAGCATTAAAATGTATATGCAGCTGCAGTGGACACACACTGGACTTCAGATCCAATACACCAAAAAATCAGAAATAGAACATTAAGAGAAGCAGTCTCTGAGACAAGCTGAGACACCCCACAAAAATCGCTGTATGTAAATCAGTTCTTCAGTAACAATCAGCCGCGGCAGCACCTTCCCTGATCAGTACAGTGAGAGCGGTATGAGCTCCCAGCGTCGCGCCGGGACTATATAGTGCGCGGTGACGTCACAGAATCCCCGCCGGTCTCTGATTGGCTTCATCTCTGCACATGTCCTGCAGGCTATGCCCTTTTCCTCCCAAGAGTTCTTTGCCCCATGTAGCGCCATGTGCTCGCAGCCATTTTATCAATCAAAAGCACACTTCGTTCACCCGAAGTACCCCAAACTTTCGTTCCGAACCGAAGTTTTCCTGAAATTCTAAACGAATTCCACTTCGTTAGAATCGATTCGCCCATCTCTAGGAATAATATAAGAAGGCGATAAAGAATAAACAAAGAAACTTATAGGTTTATAAAAGAAAGTGTGTGGTGTCTATTATGTGAAAAGAAGTGGATTGTGATTAACTAATGGGAGAAAAGAAGGGGAAAGAAAAAAGAGGAGAAAAAAGGGAAAGAGGGAAAAGGGGAGGAAAATGGAAAGAAAGAGGTGAAAAGGAGAAGGGAAAGACTGGGAAAAGAAAAAACAATGGGAGATAAATGGCAAAGAAGAAATGGTGGATTACAGGAGTGGAGATATATAATGATTCGGGGTGAAGGGAATAATAAAAAAATGATCAGTAATCATGGGAAAAGTATCCGTAATTATGGAAAAAAGAGGGAACATCAAGGGAAAGGAAGGCAGGAAAAGGTTAAGGGGAGAGGGAAAAAGAGAGGGTGCATTATCCTGTGCTATCAGTGCTGTAAGGGAAAAAAGAGGCTATTGTAACATTAGTTATCAGACGAAAATATAGTCACACTCTTGGTTGGGCTCAGTGTATCCAGCTTGTAAGTCCAGAAGGATTTACTTTCCTTTAACATCTTGTAGAACAGGTAGCACGCCCAAGAAGAGGTGGGAATCGTGTTAAGGTTTTGAAGAAATGTTAATCCTTCCGGATTCACAAACTGGATACACTTATATTGAGTGTGAGACTATATTTTTGCCTGATAACTAATGTTACAATAACCTCTTATTTTCCTTACAGCACCGGACGGACAGCGGCTTCAGTAGAAAACCTGTGCTGTGTGACTACAGCACGGATGTTCTGTTGAAATCTACACAGCACTGGGTACAGTCAGATCTTCAGCGGATTCAAAATACTTAATCCGCTGAAAATTCGTTGACAATCCAGTGCTGTGTAGACATAGCCTTATTCGTTTCCGGCCTTGCTTTCCCTTTCCATTCCTTTTCTTTATGTTCCCTCTTTTTTCCATAATTAGTGATACTTTTCCCATGATTACTGATAATTTATTTCCCTGATATTCACTTCACCCTGAATCATTATATTTCTCTACTCCTTATTACGGGTGCTCCCCACAACCCACATGTCGGGTCGCGGGCGCACCCATACTACTGTTGCCCCTCCTACAGGGTCTGCACATGGCGCGGGTTTCGGCTGCAGTTACTAACCTCTACCTGCTCATCGCACTGTCTGTTAGCTGCCGTGCATGTACCCGCTTCCTAGGGTATGCGTGCGCCGAATCTGTGAAAGGGCCAGTGCGGCAATAGTTGTAAAATTGCCGGCCGATCTTCCTATATTACCCAGCTTTCCCCTGACCTCCCCGCCGGATCCATAGTGCGTTGTACCTATAGAGGAAGAAGTTCCTTAATAGTTACTGTTTTTTCTGTGTACCAGATCCTCTTGCCTTCATTCTTCGACCACGAACCTTCCCCCTGCCCTGACCTTCCTGCCTGTCCCCGACTACTAGCCTGCCTAGAGATTCTGCACCGTGTTACGTCTCAGCTGCCACTGCAGGCAAGTCGCACCAGGGGTAGCAACCTGGGTGTCTCCTGCGGCAGGCTCTGATGTGAGCCAGTAGCTCCTTAGTCTCCGCTCCCTGATGCAACTTACATCATTGGCTCCCCTGCACTCTATAGTGGGCTGGTCTTTCCCGCGAAAGCGCAAACTTCTTGCGCAGCCGCAGTAACAACTCGCACTTCATAAGCGCTCATGTGCTTACTGGATTTAAGGATGGCGGCGACTCAGTTTGAGTCATGGCTCCTTTACCACGCAGCAATCGCCCATTTGCCTTTTCTCCCTTGCTTGTCTAGTGGTGAGTATTCGCTCTATATTGTTCCATATAGAGCAACTAGGGACGATATATTTCTTATTCATTAATGGTGCAAACTATATATTTATTACTTCTACAGACCATAGAATTCTACCTCCTAGTAATGATTTTATGATACTTGAGATTACCATCTACTCTAATATTTGCCTATTTATTTTGTTGTCCGCATTTATCAACATTTATTATTACATTGTATATCCATTACCACACTCTCCTTATGTTACCAACTCGCGGCTATTGTCATGTATCCTTAGTACATTATATACTAATTTCTGTTGCAGATGTATCTCAATGTAGATGTTTATGTTTCCCTTCTTTAAGGTTATTTTCCATGCAAGTTATTTCTAATTTACAATTCTGATGTTCATGATCCTCATATGATTGTATTGATACTGCAGCATGTGTGTAATGATATGTTCATATTGTATACATATTATTTGTATATATTGTATATGTTTTGTCTTTTTATTTACTTATGATCACTTTTATGTTATTTTCCCACAGTAACATGTATGAATAAGGTCACCCTGACCGAAATCTCCCATTATATTATGTCATCATAAATGCAGTCTCTATTTGGAGCTTGAATACAAATATTTTGCATCAGTTTTTGGAGTGCTGTTGGTATTTGTTTTGCCACTGTGTGCTTCCATTAGTGGCCGGTAATGCAGCATTACCTCACATTTTGGCCTCGGCCCTGTACTTTTTGCTCCAAAACATGGGCAGTACAGGCAAGTGGCACATCAATGACGTCAGCCCACCGCTTACCTGTATGTGCACAATACAGTATGTATTTAACATTCAAGAAAACAGGTTTTGGAAAAGTAAAAGAATAAGGGGAAAGCAAGTTGAAGGTGCAAAAAAAGGGCCTGTTTTTGGTAAAAAAAAAAATATTTTTTAAAAAACTAGGCGGCATGAATTTTTACAGAAAACGGCTCTTCCGCAGAAACTTGCTGTGATGGAAAAACCCTTTTAAGCATCAGAATGTGAGACCCAGTTACTTAGCTATTTACATTGAGACTCATAAAAAGCTAAACAATACGTCATTCCTCAAAGTGCCTTAGTAAAAGCAGACTGTTTAGAAATATATCCTGACCCTGCAGAAGGATAAGCCACCCAGAAATGATACTTTGCCCCCCCATTTAAACCTTGGATTTAAAGGTTTTTTGTCAGAATTTTATTTTTAATTTAAAAAACCCAAGCAAAGGCACCAAAATTACAATAAGCTTTCAAAATGGCATAAAATAGGATCAAAAAAAACCCCTCACCTTAAACCACTGCGAATTTTTTCTTACGGGCACTGTTTGACAAATACAAAAATTTACACCCAAATTTTATTAAAAATAACTTTTTCCATTCTTACTTTTTTTTTTCAAATTAAAAAAAAGAACTTTATTGAAAACAGAAATGGACATAAAAACCTATTACGTGTGAAAAGAACAGTGATCATTTTCCAACGAGACATCTCAAAAATACGTAACATTTTGGGGGGGAACAACAGCTTTTAAGGCACTTTTGGGTCAATTGCTTGACTGAGATATGCGTTTCATTTAAAAGCAAAAATCTGTACATATTCAGGGGCACTGAAAAAGTCCCCTAATATGAGAGGTTTTCCCTACAGCCAGGCTCTCTAAAAACGCGAGCTCGGCATCGCTTCTCGAGAGGGATTGGGGAAAATTTGGCTTATCCATTATCAAGTTTTAAGAAAAAAAAGGTAGGAAATTCCGCATTTTAATAAAGAAAAAGTCAAAAAATAACCCATAAAAAAAAGGGCCCCGGTCGGGGGCCACAGGGAATAGGATGAAAAAACTGGGGCCCGTCTGTCATATCCCCAACAAGCAAGAGGCAGGACAAGAGGGGGTAGATGACGGGGTACCCAAAAAACGAGGATCGGTAGGATGGAATTTGGCAGAAGGTCAAACCAGTCCCCCCTACATCAGAAGGTGTCGCAAAGCAATGGGGGGGGTTATTTTCTGAGTTTCCCCCTGCGCTGTATACGAACCTCCGCAACCAAGAGGGGAAGACGGGCTCCTGTGACCCCCCCGCCGGGTAACCCCTTTTTTTGGCCAGAAGGAGGAATAAAATAGATGGATCTGAAGGGGGTTGGAAGAGGGATCTGGAAGAGGAGCAGAAGGGAGGATCTTTTGTAAGCCCCCAAAAACCCGTAATTTTAGGTATGAGATCCAAAATTTGCGTCAAAGGGCTGAATCCAGGGGAAACCCCCCCCCGAATGGGACTGGTACCTACATCCGTTGACAGCCCACAAATGTTGGTGACTTTTGGGTAGAGAAAAAGCCAAAAGTGCTGGGATCTTAAGTTCTTGGGCTTTTACAACGGACAATTTAAAGAGAAAGGAAAAAAAAATTTTTTTTTCCTTTTTCTCCTAACGGTCCCTCCCCGGGTCCCCCTCCCAACTCCCTGAAAGGGAAAAAAACGGTCTAAAAAAAAGTTGGCTTACAAAAAAAAAACCCTAGATCCTTGGAGGGACCCGTTTTCCCAGAAGAATCCCTTTAAACAACCCCTCCCCAAAAGGGCGTAAGGGGGGCCCATGTAAGTCCCCGTGAGGGGGGCTTGAGCCCCGGTGTTAAGGTTTCCCGTGGTAAAAATGAAAAATGGAAAAAAAAACCCGTTGTTGCGGAATCACCCACAAGCTCTTGGTAAGCTTTAAGGGGGTTTCCCCGCTATCACCGTCTTGAAAAAAAGTGGAAGGTGGGGGAAGGGGGGCCCCGTAGGGCCCAACTTAAAGTGCTTCTAATGATTTTGGTACCCCCCTGGGTTACCTATTTTTAAAGGGGTACATGGGGGGTCCCCGGCGGGGTGAAAAAAAAACCCCTTTTTGGGGGTAAATTTTTAAAATAAAATTGAGGTTCGTTCACTAAGGGACACTGTCAATAAGGCTTTTTTGGCATGTAGGTGGCGTCAAGCCAAGGTAAGGCTTACCTGGGGGCCCCATATAAAAGCGGACCAAGTTGTACCCAAAGTTTTGAGGTACATTTTTGGAAGGCATCGAGAACTCGGGGCATGGGTTTTTTTGCGAGATAATAAGCTTTGAGGGTCCCGGGAGAGCAAGGCCGCCCTCCGTTTTGGGGGGCCCAAGGGGGTAGGGTTAAAACCCAATCTGGGACATTTCTGGGGGCCCCCACAAAGTTTGAGATCAATTTTCGAAGGGCAAAGAGAAGGGTTTGGTATTACTACTGGAATGGGTTTTAAAAAAGGTAAGAAGGGGGGAAGGGGCATTCATTTTTATGATGTTTCGCCCTATCCAAAACCCGAAAACCTTCTTGTCCCACTTCAGGGGTCACCACTCAGTGTTTGGGCATAGGCCAAAATCAAACTCAAATGTCTTTCCCATACATGCAGGTATAGTTTCCCCCAAGTATTTGAAAGAAGAGGGTTTTACCACGGGAAAGGGAAAAAAAACCTCAAAAAGTTGCAAAAGGGGGGTCCCAACATAGGTTAAGGTACACTTTATCATATTGATTTTTTTTGTGACTGAACGATCCCCCAAAATTGTTGCAAAATTCTAAGGGCTGCCCCCAAAGGACTCCAAGGGGGGTTTCAAGGGGAAGCAACAGGTATTTGCCCAATGCGAAAAAACTTCACTTGTCGATCTGCAAACCGGGGGTACCGCGGATAGAGTCATCTGCTATGTAGCTTTCTGAGAGCTCCATTGCCAAGATGTAGAGCGGGGGAGACAAAGGGGGCAACCCTGCCTGGTACCATTGCCTATCACAAATGGGGGGAAAAGAGCCCCCATTTTTCTCAATTTGCGCCTGGGGAAAATGGTATTGGGGGGAATGCGGTTCATCATTCCCGGGTCCCCGGCCCATCACTAAACACTCCTCGAAAAATGACCATCTCCGGGTCAAAACGCCTTTTTTTTCATCCCCGGGGAAATAAGACACAGGGAAGTTTTTTGGGAGAGTGGATATGCTGAAGATGGTGAATGTTTTTTCAAGGGGGATTATCCCTCGCCTCCCCAAGGGGGCAAACCCAACCTGGGGGTAGGGGTTTAAGTGAATTAAAGAGGGGGCTGAGCCTCAAAGGGACCCAATTTGGCGAAGAGCTTGGCGCGGTATTTTATGAGGGGAAATTGGGGGGCAGCTTGGGGGACAGGGGGGACCTTGCCCTCCTTAGGTATCACTGTGAAAAAGCACGCAAAAGCTGGGGCAAATTTTGAAAAACCCGGGATATCTCATTAAAAAGGGGTCGAAAGAGGGGCCATCAGCCGCCATTAAAGGTTTTTTAGAAGATGGGGGATATAACCTTCCCGGGGGGCGGGCTTTTTTTTCCCGTGGGAGCACCGAAATCGCCCCCCCTTTATCCTTCTAGGCCAAAATTTTCCCTTTTGGGGGGGGGGGAAGTGAGATTCCAAAAAAGGAGGAAAGGGGGTAAGGGGGGAGATAATGTCCAATGCTGCCTTGAAATCCCTGATCCATCCACCACCGAGGGGGAGATTATAAATCAGTTAAATTTATGAATTCTTTTTAAATATCCCTGGTGAATTTTGGGGTTAATCGCCTGCCGAAAATTTTTAATGGAGGGGGGGAACAAGGAGGCCCTTTATCCCCCGCAGAGCATGGGGAAGCACGAAAAGTCCAACCGGGGAGGTTTATGTTTATGGTCCATCAAAAAGCAAACCCCCCCGGGCGGTTAGACAAATCCCGGGTTGACTTGACCCCCTGGACTTATGATCAATTTAAGGCAGTTCATTTTGATGGGGTTTTCAATTTATGCCCCCTCTCTTTTTTTTTTTCCCCCCCATGTTTTAGAGGAGCCAGCAAGATGGCATTTAAAGTTCCCCCTTTAATCTGAGGTAGAGTATTATCTGAAATGGTGAGGGGAAAGGAGTTTAATGGTCCTTTAAGTCCCGAAGGGGAGTTTTAGTTTAGACAACAGAGATTGTTTTTTAATTTTCCCCAAAAAAAAGGGGGGCTTACTATATTGAGGGAGAATTATATCGCAATGCACTGGGGCGTGATCTGAGTGTAGGATATTACCAATGAGGGAGTGGGAAATCTGAGGGAGCAAGGAGTGTGCCGGGAATTTATAATCTATTCTACTATAGGATTTGTGTAGGTGGGAAAAGAAGGTGTAGTCCCTATCGTTGGGATGAAGGAGACGCCAAATATCTAACAATTGCATATCATGGAGCAATCTACGAATCCTACTCAGGGAACTCAGCGTCATGGCAGAGCGACCGCCGGAAGTGTCCACTGACGGGTTGAGAGCCAGATTGAAGTCACCACAAAGGATAAGTTGTTCCTGAGCAAAACCCATGATGGCGTCTAGTGTTTTAGAGAAAAAGGAGGGTAAACCCGTGCTGGGGGCATAAATGTTGGCGAGCGTGTAAATACGGCCTTGATTATTACATTTGACTAACAGATAACGAGCATCAGTATCTGTCATAACATCCAGGATCTGTACCGGCAGTGATTTATGGAAGAAGATCGCAACCCCCCTTTGTTTTGGCGAGCGAGTTACTGCTATGGTACCAGGCAGGGAAGTACCTATTTCGGAAGCCCTGAATGTGAGTATCCAGCAGATGAGTCTCCTGTATGCAGACGATGCGCGACCTCTGCTTTTGGAGATAGTAAAGGACTTGAGCACGTTTCTCGGGTACATTAAATCCCTTCACATTGAGGGATGTTATCCTAATAGTAGCCATAAGAGGATAGAGAGAAGACCTTCAATGGAAAGTACCCAAGAATTCTATGCGGTGGGAAGGGTGAGACCGACTCGGGGGAATAGGTAAATGCAAAGGAGGACAACAGGTCCAACTTCAAACAAAAAGGCCCATAAAACACAGGCCAACACCAAGCAATGAGCAAAGAAGTAGCTGCGAAAGCCAGAAGAATGTGAAAACTGGCCAGTGCTCCCCAAGGGCATGGGGGGATATATGCACAAAGTAACAAGTGCATACGTAGAAGAAAGAAACAACATACAATTGGAGACGTCACAGGAACAGAAGAATATGGTGAGGGGCTGAATAAGGGCAGGGCTGGGCCGCGCTGTCTCTAAAGGAATACGCGACACAGACCCAAGCCCCCCTCCACCCAGCTAATAACTACCAGCGATACACAATATCTAACCTATTTGCTTTGCCCGCTATGGGACAGAGCATAGATGAGATGAGCAATGGGGGGAGGCGGTCAAACCTCAGTAGATGCCCATCGCCAACCCCGTCCCCCCATGGCTCAAACATAGTAAACAGCAAGAATATCTGAAAGCAATCATAGTTGCAACACCGGGTAATATAACAGAGAAATATAGTATAACCTGTGAAGGAAAGAGGTCAAGATTATAGGAATCTAATAGTCACATAAGGCAAAATCAGCAGAAAAGAAAACCAGGCATAGTAATCAGTATTAAACCTGACTGATGAGCCCCCAGTCCCTAACCTCCGCGGTGTGGGAGCCTTTTAGGTGGGGAAGACTCAGGGCTGCTTGGACCGCGACGGGGTTTTTGAGGTTTCGGCAGCTCCATTGCGGCAGGCCGAATCTGCTGTGTCCCGGGTGGACCCCGAGGTACAAAAAGACCCTCTTCCATTGTGGCTTCCCAATCCGGCAGCGTCATCTCAGGAAGGTCAAGAGCTGCAAGAAAGGCTGGGAGTTCTGAGGGTGAGCGGAGTACCAGAAGTTTGTCCCTATGACAGACCTGAACGGAGAACGGGAAGCCCCAACGATAGGGGATGCCCCGCTCCTGCAAAATCAACAACAGCAGCTTGACAGAGGCTCGCAGACGGAGGGTTCTCCTAGAAAGATCTGTAAATAAGTCAAGCCGCATACCATTAAAGACAATATTCTTCATAAGACGGGCTTTGCGCATTATTTACTCTTTTAGTGTGTATCTGTGTATTCTACAAATTATGTCCCTAGGTCGAGCAGGGTCCTGACTTTGCGGACGAAGGGCCCTATGAGCCCGGTCAAATTCTATTCCAGTCTCCTCTGGCCTCCCCAGGATATAATTGAAGGCTTTTGTTAAGGTAGGAATAAGTTCGCCTGTGTTAATAGACTCCAGTAGGCCTCTAATCCTAAGATTATTTCGTCTGCTGCGGTTTTCTAAGTCGTCCATGTGGCCCACCAGCTGTGTAACCCGGTTCTGTTGCTCTAACATGGACGTTTGCAAGGCAGCAATTGCAGACTTTGTAGATGTTCGGTCGCCCTCCACTTGTAAGACCCGCGTTTGTAGGGCAGTAATATCGGCCTGAACGGGTATCAGATCTTGTCTCCATGTATGACGTAAATCCTAAGCCATCTGCTGAATATCCCTTTTAGTTGGAATCAAGGAAAGGAGAGCTTTGAGCTCAGGATGGGCCTCTAAGGCATGGAGTGCTTCTGCAGGAGGAGGTAAAACTGGGGCCTGTGCCGCAGCGCAGGGACCCCCAGGAATAGGCTCCCCAATTGAGAGCTGTGGGCCAGGGGCCTGTTCATTGGGGTTGGGATCCCAAGTGGGAGAGTTCGAGGTAGAGCGCCACGATGAGCCCTGGTGAGGTGGTAAGTGGGTCAGGACTACATCCTCAGGAGTGGACTCCGTTCTAGGAGCTGGGGCTAGGGGCCTCAGCCCTTCTGAGTGGCAGGCCATCCGCTGAGGCTCAAACTTGGTCAGTTTGCCGGGCCTCATACATGCTGTGAGACATAGCAGGCAGGGGCCTGAGCAGGGTGTCCCTCATCTCAAATTGTTGCTCTTGAAGCTGCATCATCAAGCCAGCAGGGGAGGGTGAAGTCCCCAAGAGACTTCCCTTATGCAGGGAGCTGGGGGGCTCTGCCGCCCACTGTCCAGGAGAAGCAGAAGAAATGGGGTCCCTAGATAGTGCAGCATGGTAGTCCAAGCTTGTACTAGTTGCGGGCAGGAGGGGAGAGTACTTGGTACCCTTAGTACTCACACCTGATGGTGTCCCCCCCAGGGCTGCTGTAGCCGAGCGCTGGGTAGGCGGCAATGGGTCAGCCATATCCATCGGGCGGAGGGGAGAGTCGTACCTTACAGGGCTCCGTGCGGTGTCTTCCACTCCTTGTGCCCTGCCGGAATCCGCCGCTGCTGCTGTGGTAGCAGCGCCTGCTGTCTCGCTGCCTCCCTCCGCTGTTCTCTTGTGACCCGCTGCCGTCCGCCAGGAGACCCCGGGGCCCAGAAGCTCCCGCTGCAGCGAGGACACCGAGGCTGTCTCCGGAGTTGCTGGTAGGAGACGCGGACTTCGGAGCCGCCGCCTCGGCGAGGTGTCAAGCTCCTCCACTCGCTGTCCTGAGGTTGCGTGGTGTTGGAGACTCAGGCTGCACTCCGGCGCAGACAGGTAAGATGGCGCCTATGGAGGGGAAAGCGGGGGGAAGAGGCAGAGAGTCTTGTAAGCCCGCCAGCGGGGCAAAATAATTCGATATGGCCGGGCCACTCACCACAGGGGCTCTGGACATCCTGGCAGCTTTTTTTGCTCTCTTACTGCCCATTTTTAGTGCTGATCCGGCTGGTAAACGGCAATCCTGGACGGAGCTCCTCTCACACACGTCCTTCTTCTCACATAGTTAGCCACGCCCCCTGATCCAGTGATATTTTATCCTGTAGCATGCAATGTTGATTTTCTCATCCATCCTTCCTTTTTTAACGTCAGATTTCTTTCCCCAATCTTCTTTTGACAAAGAGAGTAATTATATGGTTTTAATTGAAAAAGCTTTTGTTGAACATTACAGAGAAAACAAAAATGAAAGGTAAACTAGATTACCCCCTACTCCCTGACCAGACCGGACGAGGCAGTCAGTGAGTGGGGCGGAGGTGAGCATTAAAGTTTACCTGCTCTATCATATAAGTGCAATATGCAGCCTCACTCACACTAGGTGCCAAGGCAGTGTGGTATTTTCATCTACAGCCCAGTTCCAGAATCTCTTTTTTACCGGCCTTATTCACAGCCTCCAAAGAGTGTGTGGAAGGAGCAGTAGCAAGAATCCAAGAAAGTGGAAAAAAACACAATTGCTCCATTCTTGCAGAGGTTTTTGTTTTTATAGAGTTCCCCGTTCAGTATAAATGACGTGATCTTTATTCTGCGGGTCAGTACGATTTTTTTTAGGGTGCTTTTACACGGTGCTTTTTTAAATAGTTTTTTGATGCATTTTTTGTGCACAAAAAACACGTCAATAAACGCATCAAAAAACGCACCGTTTGAAAGCACCCTTACATCAAATTTTAAGAGTTTTCAGTATGTATGGCAGAGGTCCCCAACTCCAGTCCTCAAGGCCAACTAACAGGTCATGTTTTCTGGATTTCTTTAGCAGTGCACAAGGCATTTAATTATGCTGCACAGATGATTTAATTATTGTCAGTGAATTTTGTGGGAGATCCTAAAAGCATGACCTGTTGGTGGGGCGTGAGGACTGGAGTTGGGGAACACTGATGTATAGTATATTTAAAAATAAAACCTTTTTCTATTTTTATAAATTTGCGGCAATAACATTTTTGTTTTTTATTCTATGGTCCTGAGTGAGGGTGGCTTGTTTTTTAAAGTGTAGTTTTTAATGGGACCATTTTGAGAAACATGCAAATTTTTGATGTGCTTGGAACTTGTTTTCTTAAATGATGAATAGGTAAATAATGTTATACTTAAATAGATCAGACTTTTACAGACACGCTATACTTTTTTTTATTTGTAAAATGGAAAAAGGAGGCGTTTTGAACTATTAGTTTTTTATATTTACATTTAGTCTTCCTAAGGGAACTTGAAATCGCTTGTCCTATATACGCCATTCAGTTTACTACCCATTGTACCCTGCCTATAGCAGGGTGTAACAAGTGTACAAACATGGCAGCTAAGGAGGCCTGCCATGGCAACCAAACAGCACCCCACAATTGTGTCTCGAGAGGTGGTGATCGGGGACCTGTAATGGACAGCAGCCATACATTATCATAATTTAAACGTTGTAGTCATCTTCTTGATGACATTTAAATGGTTTTCCAAGGAGGTGGGTGGGAAGATGACGTGGGGCGTCATTTGCCCTATTTGCCTAGAGTGTCAAAATGCCTTGTCCCAACCTTACCACTGAGTGTCAGTCAACTCCAAGCAGAGTAACATCGCTCAGATATTCTGCAATATGTGAGGGTATAACCTCCAATTTAGAGAAGTGCAGGTTCTTACACATTGTAGCCAAAGCTGAACTGGACAGTCACCAACAAGTGTCCTGCCCTTTTTCTATCATTCAGAAAAAAAAATTACTTTAAAAAGCAGCATTTATTTGCTCTTGACTTTAACATATAAGTGCTTGTCTCAAAGTATGTGCAGCATCAACACTGAGCTCTGTCATGTAAACTGACTCAGTATGTTGACCCTGACTCCTAAAGGCCTTTTCTAACTCCCACCATTTAGCCTTAACACTATTACAAAATACCTAGTAAAAAGGATTCATGGCATCCCATGACATATTAATACTCACAAATCTATGATTTACATATATATACTATTTGGGAGCATCAAAAACAAAAAAGCATCTGTAAGAGTGAACCAAAAGGGGTTTAGTTTCACTAGATCACTGCCCGATATCCTCATTGTCAGTAAAAGAGATGCTATATGGGAGGTATTCCAGCTTGGAGGTGAGACTACAAGCCAAAGAACAATCACTAAATCAGTCTAGGAAAGGAGATACTACGTCCTGGAGTGACAAGAATATTTAAATATTGACTTCCCCAAAGATACAAAAATGATATTTCTTGCAGCATATGAACAAATTGGGATAGTGATCGTTCCCCAATGCAGTTTCAGTACATATTTTGTCCCAAGGTGCATCTATGATCATATTAAAATCTCCCCTCAACACAGCAGATACATTGAGGTACCAAGCCAGAATGCCCAAAACCTGCATTGCCACTGAGCTGTTCTGTGGGGGGACATGGACTGCGGCTATAGCATATGTCAGGCAGAATATTTTACAATATAGACAACAAGACTTATCTTCATCGTTTATCTTCTTGTTAAGACATTTGATTTCTTTTTACAAATAAGAATACTGACCCCTAGAATACCTAAATTGTGTAAAGTGAAATGCATTAGCAGTCTACTGTATAACTTCTCTACATAATGCAAGGTGTTCTTGCAGAAATATCATGGCTGGTGCTTAGGAAGTAAATTATAGATCACAAATCTCTTAAATTAACATCACACAGCCCCCTCACATTCCAAGAGATAAATGAAATCCTGTTAGCCATGCAGCTATATAATTACTATGCAGGAATGATATACACCCAAACAAAGTAACAAGTGTACAAGAAATATATATGCTTTACTATCATAATTGTCCCCTAGGAGAGGAAAAAGAAAAGCAAACAGAAACAAGGTCGATATAACCAGTGGGGGCACGACTCCTCCATAAAACTGGGTGCATCACAATGGATGAAGCTCTCCTCCATAAAGTTTCTAATTTGTCTATCTCCTACATTAGCTAGTAGATTAGGGTGTACACCTAAAAGTACTCGAGATCCTGCATAGTATGATTAGGTAACAAAGCATTTCTTTCTCTGGATCTGTCCTCCATTTGCAGTTCCAATGAACCTTCAGCTTGATTAAGAAACTTCACTGCCTTCATAGGAGATTCGAAGAAATGAGTGTCACCTTGTGATGTTATACATAGTTTCATCAGATATAGCATGGCACAGGGCACATGTAGACTGCACAGCTGCCTGTCACAGGGTTTGTACGATCAACACACAATCAACAGAGTAAGGGGAAGAGCACCAGCCAATTTATTAATTTTGAAGGATCATCAAGTTTCGCATTCAGAGATATTCTGCTAAAAGTCCTCACGGTGTAGGCAGCAACTCAACTCCAATAAAGCCCACACAGTAGTCCAAATCTTCTTATAGTATATCTCAGAGGTGCTGGTCTTCCAACTCAGCCACTCAATCTCCTGGCCCCAAGTACTGGTACGCCACTCAGATCCTGGTCTCTTCTTTCTTCATGTTACACAGATAAACTACGTCACTGTGTTACAACTACAACTAATATTACTACCAATGTGGATAAGCAGAAATATCCTCCGATGTCTCCACGTAAGGTTTAAAACATATCCAAGTTTATTAGAATCTTTTAAAATCCATGACGATAGCCAACAACAGCTAACGCGTTTCGGGTTTAACTAACTCTTATTCATAACACATTTGTTGTGTTATCCATTGAATCCGTGGGTTCTACTCCGAGCTTTGCACAGTACACACGCCCTGGATTGATTAATCAGCTATCCATTGGAGACCGAGTGAGTTGAAGTGGACTTTCTTTGCTTTCTTTACAATTTTAATATTACTACCCCCACATGTCATGTTTCCTGTATTTTACTTTCCCTCTTCTTAAATAACTTATGGCAGTCTCCAGCAGCCTCCAACCCCTGGCAAATAGAGTAGAATGATCAAAGCGGGGTCATCACAGGAGACATCTCCAGGGTCCAGTCAGGTATGTGATAATAGCCATTGACAGTGTTAGGAAAGCTCATGTAGGCATCCAGGCTGAGACTGACACAGTATAAATAGTATACCTCCAAACAGGAAATACACGTAACAGTACGGAGCTATGTACTTATCCTAGCCACTCCGCTGCTTGTCTGCCGCTCTTGCAGTCCAGGTTCAGGAGAGTTTTCAGTATCAGTAGTAGGAGCACTTACTCTTTGCTGCTGCTAACATCGCTGGTCAGACCACAATCTGCCAATTTTTTTGTTTAACTGAGTTACATGGTGAAAAGTGTGTGCCTATTTGACTCCACTACACCATAAAAATATATTAAGTCATTACAGAGTTTTTATAATGGGTGTACGTTCACTTCAAGGTAAACCAATCGTATCACAGTTCAGCAGTGTTTATTTTATTTTTTTTAAACTGTAATTTTTATTGAATAAAATTTTTGAGTAGAAAACATCGTGTTACATTAACATAAGCAAAAAGTAAAACACATTTTGTAATGATTAACAGAATATAGACCATTGACTGTGGTCACAAATACTCTAAATCTCTTAATTTTCATTAATATATACCTTTCAATAAACATACAAGTCAAGACAATCCACACGGAGGGAGCGACATGGGGGGAAAACAGACATGGGGGGGAAAACAGATGGGTCTGAGAGTATAAGGAAGATTGGAGCCTATATGATTAACAATGGCTGTTTATACCAAAAAATCACATCACGTGGCCTTATTATTACAGAAGGTATCCCATGCGGACCAAACCAAGTAGAAGCCATCTAAATTATCATTAATGGAGGCTGTAAAATACTCCAAGGTTCTCATGTCAGCGAGCCGGGTGCATAGATCCAAGTGACCTGGCGCCTGCGGACGCTTCCAAAAGGAGATCAAACATCTCGCTGTGGTAAGTATACATAAAATCAGTTTCCCAGAAGGTTTTGCAATCGGAGAAGGCCATACATTAAATAATAAACAGAGGGGATCTCATGTGAGAAGGGTGACGTTATGTCAGAGATTAACTTTATAACCTCCTGCCATTAGTTCCGTATCTTAGAGCATTTCCAAAAAATATGGAGAAGGTCTCCATTTTGAGCTGCACATCTCCAGCAAGTATTTGGTATAGATGGATTTATCTGATGTAGAAAGGAGGGCATATGGTACCATAGCATCATAATTTTGTATAGGTTCTCTTTACATATTGTACATGTAGATGATTGAGAAGCCCTTTTCCGGATTATTTTCCATGTATCTATCACAATATCTCTTTGAAGGAAATTCTCCCATTTTGTTATATATGGATGTATTGTGGGTTCATACGGAAAGGGGTTCAATAATATTGTATAGATGGCTGAAATCAACTCTCTTGTTGAGGAACTTGCCCTACAGAGTATCTCAAACCTCGTAGGGGTAGATACCTTATTAGACTTTAAAGTGCTATGGAAGTAGTGAGATACCTGCAGATAGGTATAACTGCACCGATCAGGTAGATTAAAATTAGATTGCAAGGAGGAAAACGGGAGGAGTTGTCTCAATCTATGGTCTACGATGTCCGCAAACCGGAACAGTCTGCTCTCAAACCATGGTTTCATGGATGTTTCCTATACCCTCAGGAAACAGAGGATTAAATAGGAAAGATGTCATGGCAGAAAAGGGAGAACACAGACTAAATCGTTTTGCACAAGTAGACCAAATTTCCCGCGTTAAGGTCATAGGTCCAAGCAACGTTCTCTCCAGTTGAAGATGGGTGGTGGCCCATAACAGAGAGTTGGCATGAGTAGGTGCCAACCAAAGCTTCTCTATTTCTACCCACCTCGAACAGGCATACAGAGAAGACCAAGCTGGAATCCTGCGTAGTTGAGCTGCCCAATAATATTTAATGATATCCGGGACTGAAAGGCCCCCATCTGCTTTTCCCATCAACATCACCTTCTTTGAAATCCTGTGTCTTTTATACGCCCAAATAAAGTTTAAAAACAAAGTCTGCATAGCTTTCAAATCCTTCATAGGAACCTTAATCGGGAGAGTCTCAATCACATATAATAGTTTGTGTAAAATCGTCATTTTAATTGCTGAGATCTTTCCTAGTAAGGACAGTGGTAGAGTTTTCCATTGATTTAAAAGTGTTCTAATTTCTTCATATATCTGTGGGAAGTTGTGATTGTATAGGGTGTGATAGGACGATGTCAGTTGAACTCCTAGGTACCTAAGAGAGGAATCCTTCCAGTTAAATTGAAAGTTTGATTTTAAAGTGGAAACTGTTGCTTGGGGTATGTTTATCAGAAGAGCTTCCATTTTTGTAGTATTTATTTTATAGCCCGAGATAGTGTAGAATTTACCTAACAGGGATTGCAAATTGGGGAGGGAAATGTGAGGTGAAGTTAATGTTAGTAATATGTCGTCGGCGAAGAGGGACAGTTTATATTCTACATCTCTAATTGTGATACCCTTATTGTTTTCATCCAGGCGGATGGAGGATGCCAACGGTTCCACACTCAATGCAAACAACAGGGGTGACAAAGGGCATCCCTGTCTGGTTCCGTTAAAAATGTGAATCAAGGGAGACATGTTATACGGCAGTCGTATGGTAGCTGTGGGGACTGAATATAAACTATAAATAGCCTGGCGAAATGGGCCTCTAACACCAAAAGCCTTCAGAACTGAGAACATGTACGACCAATTTAATCGGTTGAAGGCTTTTTCAGCATCTAAGTTGAGTAGTTAAGCCGATTGCTCCATTCTATTGATCGTATCAATCAGATTAATCGCTCTCCGGGTATTATCTCCTCCTTGACGACCTAGGATGAAACCCACTTGGTCTGTATGGACCAGGTGGGGTATCCACAGTGATAATCTATTAGCTAGAAGTTTAGTGAAAATGTTAAGGTCCGAATTCAATAAGGCTATAGGCCGGTAATTAGAGACATCTAAGGGATCCTTATTGGGTTTAGGAATTAAGGTGATGTAGGAATGTTATAATGTGGAGGTTGCGTTCGATCCTTCTAACATAGAGTTGTACAGTGAAAGCTGATGCTGGAGTAATTGTGGCTTAAATACCTGATAGTAAAGATAGGTTAGTCCGTCTGGACCAGGGGCTTTCCTATTAGGCATGGATTTGAGAACTTCCTCCAATTCCTCTGGTTCTATAGGAGAGTTAAGCGCGTCTACAGCTTTTGCAGGGAGAGTTGGCAGTTTACAAGAAGAGAGAAAGTGTTGTAAGGTTCGCTCCCTAGCCTGACCATCATTGGGAAGGGTGTCAGGTAGGGCATAAAGTTTGGAGAAATATTCATGAAATAATCCAGGAATGACATTAGAGTCATATGTGATGTGTCCTTTGGTATCTTTTAGCGCAAACGGAGTACGTTTAGCAGTATCGTCTCGTAGTTGCTTAGCTAACAGGGTGTGTGCCTTATTACCTCGTTCATAGTAGCGCTGCTTGGAATATAATAGAAGCTTTTCTGTCTTTCCTATTGCCAAAGCTTTCAATTGGGCTCTAATGTCCACTATTTTCCTAAGAGTTGATCTGTTTGGGTGTAGAGATAATGAGTGTTCCAAAGAAGTCAGTCTGGACTGCAGCGTTTTTGTCTGGGCCTTGGCGCATTTTTTAAGTCTAGTGCCTATAGCTATACACTAGCCTCTCATCACAGCTTTATGTGCCTCCCATAGGACTACTGGGTTATTCACTGAACCTTCATTGATTTGAAAGTAGTCCGCTAGATGCTGACGTAACTCTTCCCTTGTCTGAGGGTTTTTAAGCAAACCTTCATTGAGACGCCAATGACAGTTCTTTATTGGCGTATTCTCCTTAGTAAGGTGCATCATGATAGGTGCATGGTCGGACCAAGTAATAGATTTTACATCAGCATCCACTAACCGTCTCAACATAGGAATGTTACCAAAAAAATAATCTATGCGGGAATGGGATTGGTGCGGGGGCGAGAAAAAGGGGAAAGAGCGTTCAGTTGGGTGAGCGAGTCTCCAGAGATCAAAGAGGGCAAATTTCCTGATAAGCTGTCTAAATTCCCGGGAGAGTCGCTGCTGTAAGGGAGATATAGGTTTATTTTGCAAATGTTATCTATCCGTTCTCTCCGAGAACGTCAGGTTGAAGTCCCCACCTACTATCACCAGAGATGATGTATCTTTCTGTAGATTACGAAATACCCGGTTTAGGAATCTGATTTGAGAACTATTGGGCGCCTTATATATTACACAGGATGAGAGGAGTGCCTAAATATGAGCCTTTCAAAATAATATATCTACCCTCTTCATCTAATATGGCTTCCTGAACCTGGAGGGGACATGAGTGTGATAATAAAATGGCCACCCCTGCCCTTTTCTTGGACTGCGAAGAGACATAAGCTGTAGGGAAAGTTTTTTGAGCAAAAGAAAAATTTCCACTTTTAGTAAAATGTGTTTCCTGAATAAAGGCTATTTCTGCCCTTAGATTTTTTAACTCTGTTAACAAAAGCCTCCTCTTATCATTTGTATTGAGACTCTTTACATTTATGGATACTATACTACCCATTAGAACATACAAAAAAGCATTTTTGCAAATGAACCAACTCCCTTACTAAACCAGTGTAGGAAAGATTCCCAAATACTTTGGACAAGACACATGAGGAAGCGGAGAGACAAGACAAAAGCAAATTCTGTGAATTTAACAGCAGAACAATATACATGTGTGACCTAAATAAACCAAATGTCGGTGAGTACCGAGTTTAAATATCTCGGTATGAGGGGACAGTTGGTGAGCGTGAGTCCCTAACGAGACTCACCGCACCAAGAGAAAGGTCCGAGTGCGGTCCCAAGGGGTTGTCACTCAAGTACCTGTTGTCCCCTAACTGGGAGAAAGTGGCGAGCAAGTCAGAAGACGGCCACCACACCAGACCCCCGCCATGTAGCTTTGTATGTAGACAGGAGAAGAGAAGAAGTGAGGAAGGAGAAAAAAAAAAAAGGGGGGGGAGATGGAAAGTCTCACCATCTTATCCTGCAATGAATTCAGTAGAGTCGCAATATTCCTATATAAATGCGAGGGGGGAAATGAGAGAAAAAGAAAATAGAAAAAGAGAGAAAAGAGTGCGACGAGAAACACAGAGAAAAAAAAAAAAAAGAGAAAAAGCCCTCGCTATTAATGCAAAGCTATAAAGAACCCCGTCGAACTTTATAAACCTCCCATGGGGCCGTTGGTATGAAACATCCCTTGTCTGACCAAAGAGTAGTGCACAGTTAGAGTCACAGTGTCACTGTTAGACTGGTCAAGTATTTTGGGGAGATCCAGATAATGACGTGTAACCCCCAGACCTTCTGTGAGGTGCCCTCTTCTTATTACTATGGGCCCTTTGCCAGATCACCGGAGGGGGTGGCGGTGGAAACCCCAACTCCCAGTCCAAAACCTCTGGAACTGGCATGTCAAAGGTGGAACAGAAATGTGGGGTGTCCTCATGTGTACGTATAATAGACGATCGCCCTTCTTTGGTGGCAATTAATGCAAACGGGAACTCCCATTTATATTTTATTTCACGTTTTTGAGGTCTGCAAGGATGGGTTTCAGATGTCTCCTCTTGGTGAGTGTTATCCATGAGAGATCTGAGAAAAGTTGTAGCTGAGAGCCCCTATATTCAATGATCTTCTTGCTCCTTGCTTGAGTTAAAATTCTTTCTTTGAGCTCAAAGTCATGGATACAGCATACCACGTCTCGTGGTTGGTTAGAAATTATTTTTGGTTTCAGGGCTCTATGGATCCTGTCGAATTTAATAACATGGGAGGCAGGTTCTTCCAGAAGAGAGTTGAAAATCTCGGATAAGATAGCTCTTAGATCTTCCATGCCCGTAGCCTCGGGAAGGCCTCGAAGTCTCAAGTTGTTCCGCCTCCCTCTATTATCAAGATCCTCGATATGTCTAGTAGTGTCCCGAATTACTTGAGCTTGGGATGAGATTGTCAGTGATGGAGGTCAGATATGTATTTTGTAGTGACATCGTGGGCCTCCTCCAATCCCTCCACACGGTCCGCGATACTTTTAAGATCACTCCTAACCCTTGCTATTTCGGTTCTACACGCCTCCTTCAATTCTGCCACTAACTACTTAAAATCATTTTTTGTCGGGAGGTGACTAACATGCTCCTTCCAATCTGGGGCTGATAGTGCCGTTGTTGAGTCGTGGTCTGGGGCTTCCATCAAGGACTCTGATGAAGAACACCAATGATTCCCCTGCGAATTCTGCATTTGAGACAATGGTGTTGGGTCCAAAGCCTCTTCTACTGGGTCAGCCCATGACTGAGCCCGAGTGTTGCTCGCACCTCCCGATTTTTTTTGGGCCCCTGGTGTTCTCTGTCCTTTAGGTGGCATTTTAGAAGATATATGGCAGTCCAGAGCAGGGTTTGCAGGAGAAACTTGTGGGATAAAACAAGCAGGTGAATCAAACACAACTTCTGAGGGAGACTGTTGAGGTCTTATAGGTGTATCAAGCAACGGGGGTATGAATTCCACTGTGTGATAAGGGGATTGAGGCGTACTTTGGGATGTATTATCCAATGGCGAGTATGAAAGAGCAGGATTTGAATTGACTGAAGGGGTTGAATCTTCTGGAACTATGGGAGCTGGGACCTCTGTTGAAATCCCTTGAGGGCTGTGCTGACAACACTGTGTAGAAGTAGCCACTGTGAAGAAGTTATATATAGAGCTACGCTTATTTCGTGGGGCTGCAGAAGTCTGCTGGGCAGAATCTTGTTTCCTTTTATTAGTAGTAGCCAGTGTGGGGAATAACAAGATGTGAGCAGGACTAGTCACAAAATGGCCGTCTGGCACGTGCAGTAGAATCGTTCCTCAGCAACAGCCCGATGCTCCCACTCTACTCCTCTAGACTTCCTAGCACCGATTGCGGGCACCGGGTGTTATCTCTAGTGGTAATTAGCTCCCCAGTCAGGCAGATAGACCTAGGGCGTTATATACAAGTGTCCGCTTAGGGCTGTGGCCTGCCCGCCTGATCTCCTACAAGGTGGCAGTCTCTGCAGGGAGGTGTGAGGGGGCTCAGGGGGCTAAGACTCACGGTTCCCACGGTGCCAGTATGGATCACTGAGCTCCGGTTGGGATCTTCTCCTCCCGCCGTGCGTTCCCGCTCTGTTGCCGGGCTCCCGCCGCGTAGTCTCTGTCTCCTTCACCTAAGGCCGCGCGGGAATGACTGTGCGCGTGATGCTGTGGGCACTGCGTAGCTCCGTACTCGCCGCACAGCAGCCGAAGTTCTCCTCTCTGGGGTCCGGCAGCTTCTGGGTCACCTCTGGGAGTAAGTTCTGCAGGGTTCGTCAAGATATACTAGGATGCGACTCTCTTTATGCGGGTGGTCTGAGGAGCAGTTCTAAGCCGCGGCCATCTTCCTCGGCGCTCAGACACGCCCCCCTCAGCAGTGTTTTATGTCCAACAATCTTTAGAAACATTAGTTTGATGTGGTGACTTGATGAGGTTGCAGGTTACCATCAATCTATCATCTGGCATTAAACAGTCTCCTCAAGCTACTGGAGATGAAACACCACCTCTGGGTCGTGACAGCTAAAACAGACAGAGGCACTCCCAAGACAGCACTGAGAACTTCACAAAGAGAGTCTTCACAAAGTGCAGTCCATATTATTTCCCATGCCATCCCTGAATAATCTCCCACATCCTTTATAGGCTGTACCTTCCCTGGAGAAATACTTCATACTTGTTGGATGTGCCTGATAATTGGTAAGCTGTGGACACAGTTTTGCCATCTTGCCTACTGTCAATAGCTAACACCCAATCAAAATATCAATATGAGGCACTCCTCTATAAAACAGACCATAGCAGGAGCCTAGAATCCGCAAACCGTTTACCTGTTTGGAATCCAGCAACAAAGAGATCACTACATGATCAATTAAAAGATTTATTGTTTGGCACCTTTACATTTTTGAGAAAGCCTGGGAACCGTAGATGGTTAATACCCTTCCAACTCCTCTAATACCTTTGTTTTGATTGTTGTTGACTACTTTACAAGCACGGTCTCGGTGCACTTCCTTCCCTCTCCTAGGGCCACATGAAAACTATATAGGTCTAAAACTCACTTTGTTGCCCATAGCAACCTATCAGAGAGCCCCTTTAATTTCATACAGTGCACTGGCAACATGAAAGGGCGCTCTGATTGGTTGTTATGGGTAACAAAGTGAATTTTTGACCTAGACAGTTTTCATACATGTGGCCCCTAGTGTCTCTCACCACTAACCTGTTCTTAACCTTGGTGGTTATTGTTGCTGGTCCTTGGTTATAACCCCATTTGTATATTAGTACTTGCACTTATCAGCCAGGCTTAGTGCTAAAGATGTCGCTCATTTTGTTCAAAATTATTTTACTTTTTGTACTGAATTTATTTTTTAATGAAATTGAAAAAAAGACTATTGTGTATACATCTTCCTCTCAAAACAACATTTATCCACAAATTATTTTTATTAATCTTTCACAAGGAGTTGATCAATTGGATACATTCAGTTGGATTTCTGAATGAAATGGGACAAATCAGTGCTGTTGACTCATAGGCCTTAATAGGCAGTTGTTTTTTTTTTTTTAAACATGCCTACCGGTGATCTCAACCTGGTCACAAAATGGCATGACATAAAAATAATTTAAAAGGGGCTCACAATAGTGAGCACAATTTCTATAAACTATTATTCTCTAGCCAAGTTTTAACAATATCAAAGTTCTTATCCATCCATCTAATGTTTTCCTCCATAGACTCCCTTGCCTGTTGGACGCAACGGAGCTGGGAGCCATTTACTTTCAACATTTCAAAAAAAATGTGTTACCTAAAAAAAGAGAAAGAATAAAACTAGATTTCAGCGTGGCTATATCTACACATTAACAAATCCTTATTCACATCTGTTATCTGATACAAGGCAGAACATACTTGAAAAAAAGGTAAAAGATGCCCAATCTTTGCCTTTCTGTATCCTTGTGCCAAAGTAAATCTAGCTTTATATTTCACTCACAATATTTGTAATATTTTATAACTGGAGGTTGTATATTTGCAAAGATTTGGAATACAGATGACCATCTATGTCATGTCATACTGTGCTAAAGAAAATGAATGGTGTCTGCATACATGACCAAGTTTAAAAGTAGTGTATCCTCAGCACTAATGTGTCTATTGTAAATATCATGCATCTCTGTAGCATGTAATGGGGCTATTCACAAGTCTATACTGCTGAGTTTAGGACATTTTGTGCTGATTAAGGATCCTGCTCCATAATTTTCAATGGAATATAGTGCCTATGGTCCACCGGTATTCTACAGTAACAAAAGCTGGGAGGGGTAGTAGGAAAGAGGGTCAGTCACCAATATCTGATAGAGCTGCCACAAATAAACAAACTTTGGATTCCAGTGCTACAAAAGATAACCACTGATTTCTCTAAATATAAAACCATTAACAAACCACCTAATCCAGAGAACCAAAAATGTATTCCTACAACAGTGGAAAAGTCTGGATCTGGCTATACTTAAAAGGTGGTTTGTAGAGGTGTTCTGATTGTAGAGAATGGAAACAAATTGCTGCCACCCCACAATCATTGGTATCTTATATTGTGGACCTGTACTAGATTTTGGGAAGCACTGATGCCTCCCGAGACCTGGCTAACTAGTTCACCATGCCTTGAACCACGAGGTTATGAGCCTCATAGTACTTTGGTCCATTCTCCTTCCTCAGTAAATGCCTAATCACTCTTTTCTGATGTCAAATAGCATCTGTGCTATTGCTGACACTACTCCCTTTTCTATCCTTTATTATTTCCACATTTGTCTATTACTCTTAATTCACTTCACTTAACCTGTTCTATTTATGACCACCTTATACTTTAATAAAAGTAAATGGGAAAAAACATGCAAAATAATAAAAGGGGTATTTCGGTACCTCGTCCAGCCATTCCCTCGTAGAAAATAGCTTTGTAACACCCACAACCATGTCCCCAATTGTACGAGATCCCAACTCAAACCTGAAACACACACATTTCCAATAAATCATTAGAACATGACTTGTTTGTGAATGACAAAAGCACATGAAGAAGCCTCATACTTTTGAACAAATTGATGCCAATTAGTCTTCAGAAAATTCCAAGCCAACTTGTGACCAACTTTGTTCCTACCCACGGAGACAAGAATATGTGGGAGTTCTTGAGTTTTTACATGCTCCCCTTTCAAAGCCTCCTCCATGAGCCTAGATAAGAAAAAAACATTGTGATACTGGCTACATATAAAGCAGACAACACTAATTTAACTTTAAAGGGGTTTTACCATGAAGTAAAAACTCCTGCACTGGTCGCCGCGTGTCGTCCATGCATGTGAATGAAGAGGGCAGTGTTTGCAGCCGTCCTCCTCATTCACTTCTATGTGAGCTTCCGAAGATAGCAGTATGTGGGCGCCCAGCTGTGTTGAGAAGCTCCCATAAAAGTGTATGAAGAGGATGGCCGCAAGCACTACCCTCCTCATTCATATGCATGGCTAGCGCGCAGCTAACTGAGAGTGGCCAGTGCAGGAGATTTTACTTTATGGTAAAACCCCTTTAATATAGATATCCTGCCACCAAAAAGTGTAATGGTTGTCAATAGTAGCAGAATGCTTGACAAGTGCAAAGTACTTGGAATTTAAAGCGAAACGTAGCACAGGATGTTTTAGGACTATGGCAACGCCCCTGGCTCTAGGAGAAGTTTCTTTTTACGGAAAGCTGTATATATTTGATTTCTGTGCATATAGCAATTGGGAATGCAGGGATAGTAATAAGCCATCCCTGTCTTCTCTTTGTAGAGCCTGAAGACTGTACAGCTGGAGACACTGCAAGGATATTCAGTAAAGTCCTTGCTGAGTCACTTACAAACTACCCAGACTTTTATAGTCTATAAATGGTCCACAAGCCATTGAGTAATGACGTGGGTATGAATATAAGGGCTTGTCCCCACGGTACAGTTTTTCAGCCGGTTTTCGGTTTTGAAAACCGGCTGCAAACCGGCTTACAAACTTTTACATGGACCTTTATGGAAAATTCGTGCAGCGGTCCCCACTGCATGGATTTTCCACCCGGTGATTTTTCAGACCACCGGCGGTCAGAAAAACATAGAACATGTTTTCGGACGGAATATGAACATGCTTATGTGAAGGGGGAGGGCTTTTCTCCGCTAACCGCGAAGAAAAGCCATCCCTCAGCGGCCGTTAAACCGACCGGTATTTGTCCTGTGCCGTGTAAACGGCCCCTAAGTCTCTATATGCCTTAAGCTAAAGAGTAACTCTTTAATAGTTATTTTTCTTAATAAGCAGTTGTATATGTAGATGATTAATAGCAGTATGTCAATTATATAAGCCATTATATAATTGTACCCCTCATTTAATAGCAGTTTTCTCCCAGTGCAGACTCCATCTCTTAGGGCATGTCCCCACGGCACGGGTTTGCGGCCGGTTTTTCAGAGGGTTTGAGGCTTTTCAGACCGTCAGAAAAACCGCCCGCAAAAGAGCACAACGGGCTCTTATGGAAAACCCGTGCAGCAGTCCCCACTGCACGGGTTTTCCGCCCGGCGGTTTTTCCGCCCGCGGGCCGCCCGAAAAATATTCAACATGCACATTCTTCCGTCCGGTTTTCGGACAGAATATGTGCAAGTGAATGTGAAGGGGGAAGGCTTCTCTCCGCTCATCGCGGAGAAAAGCCGCCACCCCCCTGCGGCCGTGGGGACGGCACAAAAACCGGACAAATAACAGTTGGATAAACCGACCGGTATTTGTCCATTGCCGTGTAAACGGGCCCTTATTGTCAGTTTTCTCTGAGCTCAGGTGCAGAGTGGGTGGATATTAGCTGCTATGAGGTCTCTCATGCACAACATACAGAAAAGGGAGACTCCCCCAACTCTTTCTAGAAGCAGCAGCCGCATGGATGACAGGCGAGTGAGGGGTGGGAAGAAAATACTCTGATAAGTGGAGAAAATGCCATTTTTTATAACATAGTAAGATATAATACAAGAGTTTCTTATCACTGCTTGTAGCATTGGTTTGTGAGGAAAAAATCCTCTGAAAATGCAACACACATATATAAGAAGTGTTGAAGATATTTATAGTGGATCTGTTTTGTCACTGTGCTGTATTTTATAGGAGCATGTCTGCTGTAAATATTGTGCTGTTTGGCTAGTGCGAGCAATGAAAGAATACACAGATAGATTGCTTTGAATTCCATATATTAACAAGGGGACAGCTCTCACTCCTCTCATTTATCTCCTTACAGTGATTGACAGGTTGTGTATGTAATCACTGTTGACAGAGGCAAGGGGACGGGATGGAAGTACTATCCTCATCAATACACCAGACTCATCACTATGTGTCATTTGTAGAATTCATATACATTAATACAGCACAATGTTTTTAGTTCCATTTGGGCTAACTGTTTTCTCACAAATATTTCTGCATACTAATTTCATATGCTATTTATTTCTAATTCTTATTCATAACCAACTTTTATTCATAGTATAGCCTCTTTAAAGAGAACCTATCAGGTGGTTTATGCAGCCCTATCTGAGAGCAGGATGTGATAGAGGATAGAAGCTGAGCTCTGTGATACATAGGGTTATATGATAGAGGGAGAGAAGCTGAGTTCTGTGATATATAGGGTTATATGATAGAGGAGAGAAGCTGAGCTCTGTGATTTATAGGGTTTAATATGATAGAGGAGAGAAGCTGAGCTCTGTGATAATGGGGTTTAAAATGATGAGGGAGAGAAGTGAGCTCTGTAATTTATAGATTTTATATGATAGAGGGAGGGGAGCTGAGCTCTGTGATAATATAGGGTATAATGATAGAGGAGAGAAGCTGAGCTCTGTGATATATAGGGTTATAAGATCGATGAGAAAGCTGAGCTCTGTGAATATATAGGGTTATAGATCGATGAGAGAAGCTGAGCTCTGTGATATATGGGGTTTTTATAGATTAGGGAGAGAAGCTGAGCTCTGTGATATATAGGGTTATATGATAGAGGGAGAGAAGTTGAGCTCTGTGATATTTAGGGTTATAAGATCGATGAGAGAAGCTGAGCTCTGTGATATATAGGGTTATATGAAGAGGGGAGAGAAGCTGAGCTCTGTGATTATAGGGTTATTTTGATAGAGGGAGAGAAGTTGAGCTCTGTGATATATAGGGTTATAAGATCGATGAGAGAAGCTGAGCTCTGTGATATATAGGGTTATATGACAGAGGGAGAGAAGTTGAGCTCTGTGATATATAGGTTTACATGAATTGGAGCAGGATTTCTAAATGAAAAGCAGAAAAAATACTGACCGGACTCCTTAACAGTTAGTTAAGGTCCTGCTTACCAGCCCACATACAGTGATTGACAGCTTTCCCTGTATCAAACAAGAGCAAACTGTCAATCACTGCAATGTGGATGGGGTAAGCAGTACCTTCACTTTCTGTTTTTTCCCTGCTTTTTACTCCTGCTTCAACTCATATAAACCTATACATCACACAACCCAGCTGCTCTCCCTCTATCACCTCCTGCTCTCAGAGTAGCATCAATCACCTAACAAGTTCCCTTTTAAATGTAAAATATGTACCATAAGCTTTAATACACACACATTCAAAGTGCATTATTACCATTGCAGCTTGTCTTGATTGTGGGTAACAGTTAATGCATATTCAATGAGATGCATTTCACCGATTGCAACGGTTTTATATTTTTCAAACAAGTAGTCCCAACCTTCAGGTGTCTGAGCGCCCACCGTATAAACAGCCAAGACAACATCCCGTGGCAAACTAAGAAAGAAATAAACAGCCAGGTTACTAGAACAAAATGGTATATTCAGAAAGGTAGGTAGCATGATGAAATATACAGTGACATAACTGTAGGGGGTGCAAAGGCTATGGCCGCATCCAAATTTGAAAGGACCAAAAAGGTGCTCTCTCTATATTAGAGTGTGATGGACAAGATGGCAGCATCTAATAAAACAGAACATGTAAGAGGGGGATAAAATGACTTCTATTATTTCTGGGGACACAAGGAAGGTGTATGGTAAGAAAATTAGTGAACATGATTACAAATTATTGGGCAGAATACTTCAAATTATACTCTAACACCAGCATTAAAGAGGTTGTCTCACTACAGTGATTCATCTTACCTCGGTCCTGTTTTCTTGGTTTCACTTTGAACTCAGGGAGTGTTTACTGGCTTCTACTAGGCTGCAGTAGAAGCCAGGTCTGTAGCTATAGCAACCAGCGCTGACAGCCTATCAGGAGAGATAGAACAGGTCTGTAGCTATAGCGACCTGAGGAGCTGATGCAGCCCATACAAGAGGGGATATCTAGGAATAGGAAGGACACTGTAAATGGACACATATTGCAAAGTGACTTGGTTTTGCAATATCTTTAACATAAAAAGCAATCCTTGTAGTGAGACAACCCCTTTAAGTTCATTACTTGAGTTGTTATGAGCTTAGAGAATTCTAGAGACTCTAACACAATGGTCAATTAGAAGAAATGTTAGACATAACAGATATAATCAGAATCACAGTCACTGTATACAGACCAATTTATTAGACCAAGGATGTCATAAATAGTGTCAATTAAAGCAGAAACCTTAATGAACCATTGGACGTCTTCCACTTGTCAAAATACTCCTGAGCTTTCACAACACATGGCTGATACTTCTGGAAACAAGCAAAAAGAAGCAGGGAACTGCGGAGCCTTCTCTCAGACACTGTGCCATCATCTGTCCATGACTGGACATCTAGAGGTTGCGGAGAAGGTTTAAAATATAAGCCTGTGGAGAAGAAAGGGTAAAATGCTTCAAGATTCAGCAGAACAGAAAACAGTAATGAGACTTTTCACCATTCAGTGCAAACTGCGCAGTATTTGTAATCACCTTCATTTGAGATTCGATTTCCTTCATGTCTCTCTTTTCCATTAGTTTGTATATAGGGATGAGTTCATCCATTCCTTGGAAGACTGGCATGATCCGATCTTCCTTGGTCAGGTACATAGTTAAGCTGAGCGCCTTGTCAATTGGTAAACGACCAATGCTGAGAGGGAAAGAAGAACGACTATTACATAGGTCATGGCCAACTCAAGGCAGTGGAGAGAGGCACAGATAGCAGTGGCAGTATGAAATGCATATGTTATAGCATGCAAGCTTTTTTTTCATTTGATTTCTATTTTTTTTTTTATTAAATCACTGCACTTTGCAAGTTGCAAAATTCAATATGTGTGAAAGAAATAATCTTCAAAAATTTTAGTCTACAATCATAAAACTGTGCAGAGATAGTCTGAACACAGAGGTATTCATAGCTGTATAATCATCATATAGGTTGCACACTTATATATATTTATTGTATAACATGAAGATGATACTATGCCCTGTAAAGTAATCAACACAATAGAGGATAAGTTGGAGACCTTGACAGGGAAGTGGCAGATGAGGTTTAACACAGATAAATGCAAGGTTATGCACATGGGGAGGAAAAATCCATTACATGACTACATGTTAAATGGAAAAACGCTGGAAAAATAAATAACATGGAGAAAGACTTGGGAATCCTGGTGGACAGTAAAATTAATACAGCAGCCATTGTCAGGCAGCAGTGCCCAAACAAACAGGGTCATGGGGTGCATTAAAAGGGCCAAAGATGCACATGGTGAGAACATTATTCTACAAGTAACTGGTCAGACCACACACGTGTGCAGTTTTGGGCACCAGTGCACAGGATAGACATTGTAGAGCTTGAACAGGTACAAAGATGGGCAACAAAAATAATAAAAGGACTGGGTGGACTGCAATACCCAGAAAGATTAGCAAGGTTAGGGTTATTTAGTTTAGAGAAAAGATGGCTTCTGGGGACATACCGTATATACTCGAGTATAAGCTGACCCGAGTATAAGCCGAGGCACCTACTTTTGCCAAAAAAAACTGGGAAAACTTATTGGGCCGATATAACCTAGGGTGGAAAATGCAGCAGATACTGGTAAATTATAAAAATGGATACCAATAAAATTACACTAATTTAGCCATCATAGATTTAAAAGTTTTTGAATATTTATTTCAAAGAAAACCATAAACTAGCTCTGTAAGTTTAAAAGAGGGTAAACAAAACCCTCTGGTATTAACAATAACTTAAAAAAAAAAAAAATGTAGCTCAATCAGCAACCAAGCTGAAACCTAAGAGTTTTAAAAACCTTCAAAACTGGGTTCCTCCTCATCATCTGTATGTCCAAACAGAGCTTCAATATTAGCTGCTGTGAGGTTATCTGCATAGACATTGTCATCGTCACTGAGTCGCAGTCATCACCATCACTGCCGTCATTCTCATACAAAGCGCTATCTTCAAATGCCATCCATAGCATTACTGATGTCACATTTCTTGAAGGCGCGTTGCACCTGTCCTCTGGAATCTCTCCCCATGCATCACGGACCCACTTTGCTATCAATTCTATGTCGGCTTCTTCTTTTTCCAATTTTTGCATTCGGGGCTTGACCAAAATGACACCCTTTTCATGCCACATCTTGAAAACCGGTTTTTAAAAGGGTTTTTTTTTAAAGCAAACATCTAGGGGCTGCAATACAGATGTAACCCACCTGGAAATTTAACGGCCAAAGAAACTTAGAAATTTTGCCAATTTTTTTACATCATCAATTTGGGCCCCTGACATACCCCAAAAACACAATAATGGTTTTTTCTTTAAAGGGGCTGTCCTGGTCGTCCCTTTCCAAATTTCTTCCACCCATTTTTTTTTTTCCCGTCTTCATCCTCCGCCTTAATATGTGCTCGACTTAATGCTGGGGGGAAATTTTGCCCTTTTTTAGGCAAGTCTTTTTTTTAAAAAAATAATGCAGGCCGTAGCTTCTTTCCCAATTACCCAAAATGAAGAACGACTGTAAAGGTTTTTTTTTTTTTCCCCGGGGTTTCTTAGTAAGATAGTTTTCTCCCCCAAACTTCCCACTTTTCTTTTGTTGGAAATAAAAGGGTCATAGGTGTTTCATCCATTTTCCCCAATATCTCCCAGGTATAGTTAGGTTTTTTTCCCTTTGTTTGTATGAAAAAAAGGAATGACACACTTTTCCTCAAGGTTTTCTTGCAACTTTGGAAATCTTTGTTCTTTCCGCAAACATCCAAACATTCAAAAGCGGGTACCCCAAACCGCTACGCAAAAAATTTTAAATGCCGGGGTCTTTTAAATTTTACATCTTTAGCCATTTGAAGGGCACGTAACGAATTCCCCATTGTGTTACGCATAACCATTTTGACGACACTCCATAACCCATTTATGCAATTCATCTCAAGACCCATATGAAGTTTTTAAAAACCGCTCGAGCTTTTTTTCCCCTTTGGAATTTTTCCAAGTCACTTTCATTTTTCTCCACCCCCTCCTTTTTTTTCGTCAACACAAAACTCCCTTTTGCAAAACTGTTTTTGTTTTCTTCTGCTCTGACACAACCCCTGAAGTTTAAAACTAGCTCATATGACCTCCGTTTTTTTTTGGTCCTTTGAAGTATTGGGACCCATTTTAACAGGATAAAAAGACTTTGATAAATTTTAAACCCCTTTCCATGGCGGGTATAGACATTTTTTAAGTCCCCCATACATTTAAAAAAGGCATAGACGGGAAAGGGCTGTTTAATGCCCCATGGGGTTTTTTTCCCAAAACATGTATAGGCAATTTAATGTCTCCCTAGGGTGGTAAGGGAGGTAATTGTCCCCCCCAAGGCAGGTAAGGAGGTATAGGGAGGTTATTGTCCCCCAAGGGAGTTTTAGGCAGGGAAGGGGGTTTTTGTCTCCCCCAAGGCAGGGATAGGCAGCTTTTTGTCCCCCCCCCCCCCCCAAGGCAGTTTTTAAGCAGCTTATTTTCCCCCCCACCCACCACCCCAAGGGGAGTAAGGTAGGTATAGGGGAGCTTAACCCCCCCCCCCACCCCAAGGGAGGTAAGGGAGGAATAGGGGAGCTTATTCACCCCCCAAACCCCCCCCGGCAGGGATAGGGGGTAAGGCAGCTTATTCACCCCCCCCCCCCCCAAGGCAGGTATAGGGGTAAGGCGCTTATTACCCCCCACCCCCACAGGCAGGTCTAGGTAGGTAAGGCCTTATTCACCCCCCCGGCAGGTATGGTGGAAAAGGCACTTTTTCATCCCCCCCCCCCACGCAGGTTTTAAGGTAGGTATAGGGGAGCTTAATCACCCCCACCCCCCAAGCAGGGATAAGTAGGTAAGGCAGCTTATTCACCCCCCACACCCCAGGCAGGTATAATAGGGGACAGGGAGCTTTTTTCCCCCCCACCCCCACAGCAGTTAAGGTAGGTAAGGGCCCTTATTCCCCCCCAACCCCCCAAGGAGGGAAGGGTTGGTATAGGCGCTTATTCACCCCCCACCCCCCAAGGCAGGGAAGTAGGGATAGGCACTTATTCCCCCCCACAGCAAATATAGGGACTTATTTACCCCCCCCCCACCCCCCAAAGGGAGTATAGGCCTTTTCCCCCCCCACCCCCACCCCCCAAAGCAGTTTGGAAGTTTTAGGGAGATAAGACCCCCCCCCAAAAAAAAAAGCAATTACTTTAAATCAAACCCCCGTTGCCCCGCCTCCTCGTCGCTCCCCCTCCCTGTTTTTCCCCTCCCCCGGGGCCCCCGTCTTGTTGCCGGCACAAAATCTGATGTCATCATCCCCACACGAGCGTGATGACATGCGCTGCCTGTGCCCGGGTACTCCGACAGCGCGAGGTGCGGCTCCCGAACCATGCGGAGCCGGGGCGCTACTCTGTCCCCCCCCCCTGGTATCTCCTTTCCCGCATGCGCCCGGAGGATGCAAGAGGGGGAAGAGATAGCGGACAGGGCCCCGGGGCCCCGCAGCGCTCGGGGCTGTGGGGTTACTCGGCATTTATTTTATGCGCCCCTGGGAGCCGCATATAACGAAGTGTCCCCTGGGGGCGCTCGGGCCAACGGCCCGAGCATGACAGGGGCCGGTATAACCGAGGGGAGATTTTTCAGAACATTTTTTTTCTGAAAAACTCGGCTTAACTCGATATATACGGAATAAAAATTTTTAATATATTACAGGTCAATATAAGTCCTCTCAAGATTTATCATATCCCCGGACGTACCACAACAAGGGATCATCCCTACCCAAGTGGAAAAAAGTTTCTACATAAACATAAAAGGGGATTCTTTACTGTAAGAGCATAGACTGGGGAACTCTCTCCCAAAGGGAAATTGTTAGGGTAATTCAATAACAGATTTCAAAAAGTATCTGGTGCATTTTAGAGGTAAAAAATATAACGGGTTAAGGACTAAACGAGAAGGGTCGTTGATCCGGGTTTATTCTGATTCCCAGATTGAGGTATCGGCTCTACTAAATTGGGGTTTTTTCCCCTTCTCCTGGATCAACATATGCACAAAGGCTAACGGGGATGGACGTCTGTCTCTTTCGGCCTTACAAACTAGGTCCGTCCATCTTATGGTCGAGTCTCTCCCGTGTGGCCGTTACAGCCCAAACAAGGCGGGCCCTCCGAGACATCGTTTGGGCTGTAATGGCCATGGACTTGTTTAACAGCTTGTGTTCACAACGGCAGGGCTAATATTTAATTGATAATCCCATAAAACACTAAGGAGGGACTGCGGGTTTTTTTAGGCCTTATTTTTCTAATGGTGTGCTTGTGCAATTTTAAAACATCTTTTGTGAAAAAGCTTTTTTAGAAATGAGATAAGAGTTTTTACGGGAAAGATTGTGTCTGATTACCTGATTTGCAACATGAATTCCTACAGTATCTATGTGGAATATGTGTAAATTAGTGACTGATGTTTTTTTCTCCGTAAAAATTATGTCACGTTCAAATTGGCGTAAACACGCTGTGTGAATCCAGCCCTACTAAGCAAAACATAGCACAGGATGTTTTAGGACTCTAGCAAAGCCCCTGGCTCTAGGAGTTGAAGTTTCTTCTTATGGAAAGCTTTATATATTTGATTTCTGTGTATATAGCAAATAATCATCAAAAATTCTAGTCTACAATCATAATACTCTGTACAGGCAGTCATAGCTGTATAATCATCAATTTTATGAAAAACCGGTAACTGATTTCAGAACTCCAAAATATCATCCCAAAATAATGCAAAATAAACATTGAAGCAAATGAATCATCAGATAATTAATACAGATAAAGCAAGTCCTTATATATAACATCAGAAAGAGCTGCTGGCAGCTGGAAATCACTCTCTATTGGAGAATGGGATTTTCTTTGGGTCATGTACTTTATACACAATGTACCAGCAAAGAAAATGGGGTTGCCTTCACCTGATGCCCAGAGAAACCACTCATCCTGACACAGGTACAGAGAAGTACAGGACATGTAGTACCGCACTGTACTGTAGAGAGGCACTACTAGACCACCAATCACTGCATGCACTTCACTAATGCAGATATTATAGAAGTAAAATGTTAATGCTAATTGGTTGGGTCTTCCATCAATCACATGGACCAAAGATCAGCAGTGTCTGTGACTTTGTATACTGAGTGTGGTTTCAAGATACAAAGGAAAGCTCATTGTAAGGTGAAAATATTGTATCCTCAGGCCATTGTTACTTGAGGGACCATTTTATCTAGGAATTAGGAACATAATACAGGTTATACTGTAGAAAGTTATTTAGTGGAATCACCCAAAATGGTTTTTGCTTTCTAAAAGACATCTACTTCTACCATAGGGATCAGTAATTTTGATGACACTACATTTTATGGATGGACCTCAAAGTTCTGCTCCTGTGCAGTACATATTACAGGAGTTACTGTACGTTCTCAGTGTCTACAAGGATTTTAAGCAAACTGCTTACCTCACAAGTTGGAATGCATTGTTAATGAGACTGGCCCGGCCATTGCTACTAATCGCTGTGTGATTCTCCTTCAGCACTTTAATCAAAGCATCCCAGCCATCATTTTCATAATGCACAATGTAATAGCCATTCATGCCCACATTAAATTTGATCCATTCCACCTCTTCTGACAGGACCAGCACATCTAGAAGCAAACAATGTATGGTTATAGGACATGCTAACAGATACAAAGTTGTATCATGCTGAAGGAATATGGTATGACAGGTCACTGAGTGAAGGATAATGATGATTAGAGCTGCACCATAGGAATTCACCTGATGAATGTTTTACGGAAATTACCTACTAACATCACAGCTGTAAGGATTTCCCCAATTAACAGATTATATATATATATATATATATTGCACCCCGCTTTTGTTTTATTATTGGAAGTCCCCTGTTTTTCTTCTTTGTTCTTTTAATATATATATACATATAGTTTAAATATTTATATAAATTATATTTGTTTTTATATTATAGAATAGAGAAAAAGCAGCACTTCCAATATAAACACAAAGCGGGTGCAATGCGAAGACCAAGTCCGGCCCAAAGACTCCACTTATTATCCAAATAGAATTTGAGCACTACATGGCATAGTGAAAAATATGTGGTTGATTAATTCCACATAATCAAGCCGAAGAACGGTTCTGTGAGAGGGCCGAAACGCTCGGTTGATTATGGAATTTAACCATTTTTTCACTATTGCATGTGAGTGCTGCAATTTCTTTCTATTATATTATATTATATAATGATAATATATATATTATATGTATTATATTATTATATAGAAATATAATATAATATAAAATACATATAACATAATAATATATTAATAATTTTTTTTAAACCCCACCCCAAGATGAAGTGTGCGTGTAAGTCAGCTAATTAATGTATTTAAAAAAAACACTACATACGGAAATGATTTTATATTACGTACATTAAACTGTTGTCCTTCTGTGATTCATTTGTGGAGCAGTATGAAGCCATTTACAAGTTTAAATAAAAGTATTTTGAGCCAAAAGAATGGAAAACATCTTTATCTGGCAAATTTTTATGTTCCACCCCACTCCCACAGTATTATTTTTAAAAAGCACAATGGCCCATATTTAGTAACTAGGCTGATGGAATATTCAGCAAAAACTGTGCACTTTACTTGGCACAGTCTAATATTGAAAGCTGCACTGAAAGGAACATGTGGTCAGTTCAGTGAATGGGCCCTTATACTGTAGTTTCCTTAATTGAAAAATAAGCCAAAATATGTCTCAAATTTGTAATGTAATGTACACCATACGATAGTCTTCCAAATAACTGCACAGTGATCAATATCTAGGGGCACCAAGGCCAATTTTTGTTTTAGTCAGCTTCAATAAGTGAGGCTAAAAATGTAAAGTATCAAAAACATCACAGTTTGGCATATGTTTTTTTTTTTAGTGTTTTATGCTTTATTAATCTTTCCTTTGACAACACATTACCACGTTACATACCTTTCTTAGTTTTTAGCAAATATTTTTGAACTTCATTTGATTTACTGGTGATATAGGTCAAAGGGATATGCCATAGAAATCTATAGTAGTATAGAAGCAAAAAAGGAGATTAAAACAGCATATAGCACACTAAAAAGGTCCAGTTATACATGTTGTAAGATAATAGTCATACCTAAGTATTTGTCTGGTGCCAGGACGACCTTGTATTTATCTATACATCTCACTAATTTCTTGTTTTGTCACAGGGTAAGTTCACACGGCGTATTGCGGCACCTAACTGTGCGCGTCGCGATACACCAGGTGTTTTAGATGCTCTGGCCCTGCCCCCATTCACTCTCATCTTTTATGTGCCGAGAAGAAATGAGATGTCACTTATTTCTTTCGCATGCAATACAGCGTCAGGGAACACGGCAGATAATCATAGCTCTTTGTGAGAGTTATGAATTAATGTAGTAAAGGGCCGTATTTCGGGTGTATTGCAGCGCAATAACGTCCAGAAATACGGCGCACAAAGACGCCATGTGAACATACCCTTAATGGGTAAGTAACATTTAAAAATCTCTTCGATGCTGAAAATTTAGATAGGACTAAAGCTGCCTTGAGTGCAGAGTTAACCCTAAGGCTGAGTTCACATGTTGCATTATGTTATGTGTTTTTGAAACGTTTAAAAAACACATGAAAAATACATGCAAAAAAACTGTTTTCCACATATGAGTTATTTATAAATCACAAACATTTTTTGAAAACTAATTGGGTCATGGATACAAGTTATTCTGCGCAATTTCCACCCTCGACTTAGAGATGGCGTCTGTTAGAGGTAAGTGAGCAGTGGTTGAGAAGTGTGCCGACGGATAAGTGCAAGAGAGTGGCCAGAAAGACAACCAAGAGGTCAGAGCATCACCTGGTGTTAGAGTTGGGTAGCAGAGAGCAAGGAGCACTTGATGCAGATATGAATTAAGCGTTATTGAGCTAACATGCAATGTATTCAATTGTGAACCATTCTTTGAAACAAGTACCAGATATTAGTACTTTTCCACTGTGACAGCTCAGGTGAATTGAGTGGATGCATTTTCCCCCAGTGATCATAGGAGATTGTTGGAGATAAGAGAAATCAGATTGGCGGCACTCAGTAAGAAAAGGTTGTCCAACCTATGTAAGCTTCATTTAAGAGTGGACATTTCATTTAAAAATTATGGCACTGGCAAGATTTTCTTATGATATTTTTTGTACAACTTACCCAGCGGATTCTGCATCTATAGTGCCTTTCTGATAATATTCTTGTTGTACATAGACATACTTTCCTTTTACTGTCACAGTAACTAAAGGAAAGCCTTTCTGCAGTATCCAGGTATCCATCATTGACCCCACATCAATGATATTGTCTTCTGTCCAATGCTGTAGGAAGTAAAACAGATGTCTGGTAAATGCCTGAATATTTGCTTCGATTAGCTGATAATCTAAAACTCAGTATCAATTCCTGTCCATAGAACACAGGCTATACCTTCACACACGTACACACACACACGTACACACACACGCGTACACACACGCACGCGTACACACACACTCTCTCTCTGTAGGACCATCACCAAATACAGTAAGCAGAAGCAGATGATGTGCCAAAACAGCATAGCATAGCATCACAATAGTTGTGGGTTGGACAGGACAGGTTTACTTTAGTATTAAATTTATCATTTTTCTTTATCAGTAAAGGGCTAAAACATGTTTTACATACAGATTTTTTGGGGCTTTTTCTGCAGAATCCACTTTTCTCCTCATTACCACTGACAGTGTTTTCTGGAGGACAAATCTGATGGATGTAAGGAAATCATTTTTAAATGGAGCACTCAAAATATTATACATCAGGCTTTGTTTTCTATGGCAAGAAGTTGTAGTAAGTGAACTTACATCAGTCATACTGTCCCATAAGTCATTATGCTTTGCATTGCGATAGCTAAAGCGACGTAAGTAATTTATAATACCGGCTTCAAAATCTTTAGAGCCCATGTAATCCTGCAACATATTCAAAATGCAAGCACCCTGGAAAACAAGCATTGGAGTTAATGTTTGGAAAGTTCTATGGTGCAGTCATTAGATTAGAGTTGCTCAGTACTATTCATCTTGATGCTTCTTTAGCCATACCCCGAGCCAGCATCAGAATTCTAGGGTGCAAACCCTATTTAGCACAGAAATGCCAAACTATAATACCAGCTCTGGCCATAGTAGCGGACCATACCAGAATGGAAAAGGCTGGTGATCTTAGCATTCTACTTGCCATGTAGACTAAACTGAGAAATACTTTCTATTGGCACACTACAGAATTACATGGCAAAGATGCAAGAGGTGAAGGAGACTGCATATTTAATGTACAGTTTGTGAAGGAATTAACCTAAAAATTATCAACTTATTCTACCAATGCATTTATAATACCATAGAAAAGTGCAATAAGTAACTAAATGTGCATGCTATGACTTTTATGAGAGCAATAGATTATCTAACACCAGGGCATGCAAAAAAAATTGCTTCCAAGGGTCAATGGTCGTCTCATGGAGGATCTAACTCAGGCTTCCAAAAAATAGATCCTACGGTGAATGGGTTTGCCAATTCCTGCTTTATAATGTGCATGATATAATACACTAAATAAGAATGGTGATTATTATATGTTACCTTATCATAAGAGACTTCATCAAACATCTCCATTATCTGTTCTGGATTCTCGACTGAGGTTGATACAGCGTGGGATGAGTTTAAGGAGTCTACTTCCATGGCTCTAAAACATTTGTCTAAAAATGTGTCAACCTGTAGAAAAAGAACAGCTCAGCAGTGGCATCTGACATTACATCTATGCAGCAGCATAGGATACGTTGTTTTTTAAGTTGTATTGCCTTTGAAACTTGCTTTCTGACAACACTTTCACATATATCTCAACTTTCTGGATGGTCAGAGATGGACATTCATGGTTCATTGTGTAAAACACTTGTGTATCAATACACATCAATCATTTTTCACTTACACATTATCACAAAGTCATCTAAATATACATTTTTATGGTCCAAATTGCAACAAATTGATAAATATTAGGAAAAGTGCAGCCTAAGGCTATGTTCACACGGCTTAAAATTGGACGTATTTCAGTCCGTAATTACGCGCCGGAGTGCGCAAATTACGGGCTGAAAATGTCCCTGTCATTACGGCAATCCACAGTTCTCATAGAGAACTATGGATTACGTCTTCTCTCCCTGCTCGGCGAATACGCCGAGGGGGAGATAAGTGACATGTGAATTACCAGCGGCGTATACGTGCCGCTGGTAATGAATGTCTATGGGCCGGCGAAGTGCCGGCCCCCCGCTCCCGCCCCCGGCCACACGGCTTAATTGCGGGGCGTAATTACACCCTGCAAATACACCGTGTGAACCTAGCCTAAATGTGATTTTTTAAGAAAAAATAGTAGGTAAGTTTATTAATTCAAGTTTATTTATCAAGTCAAAAAGTGGGATTTCGGTCAAAAGTAAAGACTGTTCCTCCAAAAGAAGGACATCTGGGAGGTATGCATTCATACTGTGAGACTGTCATATGTACTACACATTGGGATTCTCCCCATGTATTGCAACTCATTAGGGCTGTATATATTGGTTTTCCTCCTGAAGAGTACATTGTATGACCATTTGTCTAATTCTCCCAGCCTTTATATGATTCTGTATAGATGCCAGGTATACTGGTTATGTAGCCAAATAGTTATGAGGGGAGCATTTCTACCATTCTTCCATGATATTAATTATAGAGTCTGGCTAATTGCTGCTTTTAAAGAATAGTTCAAACCCAATGAGGAAGATTTACTAATGCTGCTGCACATTTGTTGTAGAATATGTCAAAATTTGACATGTCTCGGTTTAGACACATTTGCACCACATTTATTATCTATTTAGACTCTTTTTTCACTTTACTCAACAAGAGGGTGTGGATTTAAATTGCACCAAAATTTTGGTATGGAAAATTAGTGAAACATAAACCGACTAAAAGATGGAGTACAGAGACAAATTTAAAATTGTGACAGATTTATCATACAGCATGCTGGAAAATTAAGAGTATCCTAATACAACCTAGTCTAAATTGATTGACGCTTTTTACATATTACATAGGATTGGTAAACTGGCCTCAATGTTCCTTTGTTGTATTTGGGCCAATAGTTTAGCAGTCCAACATTTTTAGATAACAAATCCACTTTAAGTAAGCCATGAAAACAAACTTACAACTTGAAGCTCTGGATAAGTAATGTTGACAGAAATATACTCCATGAACTTTGCAAATCCTTCATTCAGCCAAAGATCATTCCACCACTCCATCGTTACCAGGTTTCCAAACCACTAAGAAATAGAATAGAACCACATTAACGAATTACAATTGTATTTTATCTACCCAAACCCAAAATATATGTATATATACCAAAAGATAAAAAATAATTAAAGGGGTTTTATCATTTCATTAAATGGTCTTCAGAATAAAGGGACACAGTGAAAACAAGCAACTTTGGCAAATGGATGTCATTAGCAAAGCTTCTTGTATTCACAGTAATTCCTTATCTTGTGTTTTGTTTACTTACTGATCTCCAGTCCCTGGTCCGAATCCCTCCGGATCCATCCTCCTTGCATTTCACTCGCGAGAGCTCAATTAACATCTGTAGCAGCCCCGGTCGATATTCACGGACCGTGTCTCTCACTCCAGAGTAAGGGAACGGCAACATTTTCACTTATAACGGCATAACAAACAGAATTACACTGAAGGCTTACACAATCAGTAAATAGCACAATTTGTGTCGATCCTGACTCAGGAGTTAGGGGCTAGCATTTTCTCTCTCCACAGCCCAGCAAAACAGACTGCAACAGATTCTACAATGAGAAAACATAACATTTTGTCCCAGTGCCTAACTCTCTGCACTAGAAGACCAGATCTGTGCGTTCCTAGAGCATCTCCAGCTGTGAGAGCAGAAGAGTGTCAGTTTCTCAGTCTAGATTGAATTCAGCCTTTAGTATGTAATACAGCTCTTACAAAATAATACTGCATAGGGAAAGACACAGTGACATGTGGACCTCAGAGGGGGGGGGTGGAGTCTCGGGAGCAGCATGCACAGTTGAAGGGGAGGATGTCCCCCAGGTCTGGCTAGGGGAAGAAACACCCCTGCATTTGCAGATTGAGAGTCTGAGAGCAGTGTCAATCAGCTGAACTAAGGAAGCGAAACATCCCCTCTAATACTCACAGTTTGGCTTTGTTTATACTACTATTCAGGGTAGCACCAGTAAAGGCTTTTTCTCACGACAATGATTAGCTTTTAACATTTAGGAACAAGTAATGGAAGACTCTTTCTAAATACATTGCTGTGTTGATTTTTCTTTGAGTCAGGAGATAAATAAGATTTTATCGTGTTTCGGGAGCTCACGCTAATATGCGCAAACTCCCGAAGGGCGGGTGGGCTGGCCCCACTAACATTCATTACTCGCAGCGAATAATTGACATGTCACTCCCCGCGCGTACAATACGATCGAATTGTAGGAGCGGGTAGAGGAGAGGCCCGTGGCACTTTGTAATGCGCCTGAGATCAGGGGGCGTGCTGGAGGTGTGTCGTACGAAAACAGTACGAATCTACACATTTATGTCTTTAGTACGGCAAATCCAGGCGCATTACTGCTGGAACAGGTAGACCACTTTAAAAGTGGTTTACCTGAGAAGGAAGTATCACTTTGTAGCTAGAAAACACCTAATCTATGACCCTCAGTAGAACAGGTTCATAGATTCAGGAGCATTCTACGCTACAAATGCATGTAAAAAAATGCCACCTGGTCACCAAAAATCATACATGTCGCCCCAGGTCTGTAGCTATAGCGACCAGAGCTAGCAGTCTATCAAGAGAGATCGAACAGGTCTGTAGATATAGCGACCTGAGGAGCTGATGCAGCCCATACAAAAGGGGGATATCTAGAAATAGGTAGAATGCTGTTAATGGACACATATTGCAAAGTGACTTGTTTTTGCAAGATCTTTAACACAAAAAGCAATCCTTATAGTGAGACAACCCCTTTAAGGACTACCTAATGCAACCCAAGAAGAACTCATCATTTATAACCACATGGACACTTATGGACTTGACCCGTACTGGTAATCGGTCCTGCTCATCCTTATTGTGCTTGAACCCATGGATATTGCAAAACTGCACTTATATTTGTTTTTTCTTTTACCACTCTCTCCTCCCTTTCTTTCCTTCTCTTCGCCCCCCTCCAATGCTTTTCTTTTAATTTAGTTTGATTGTAAAAGTCCTGAAACTTTAAAAAACAAATTTAAAAAAACACAAGTTTTAAAAAATGCACCATTTTCATAAATAAGGTCATTATTAAGATGGGGCGAATTTACTCAAAAATTCGATTCGTCACTCGCCGAATTTTCCGACCAAAATTCCTTTCGTTCCATACTATCGGCACGAATCGCTTAAAAAGCAGCTATTTCCAGCTGCCAGAGCCTGCAGGGTGCTGTAAAACGTTGTGCCATGCTTAAAAATATGCAGAGGGAGCTAGTTTGTCTTCAATACAATGTTGTGTTTTAGTATGACACGCAGATGACCTGCCCGCCGCTCTTAGAATCGCTTCACTATGAAAATTTCCCTGGGCACTTAAGAGGGCAAAACTGAACCAAAAACTGAAGCGGGAATGTAGCCTGATAAAGTCTTGCCCACGAAAGCTGAAAAAAAACAAGCTAGGAGCTCAGGTGGCAACATTAGTGACAGAGGGTGGATGTGACGGCGGCAGCACAAAGCAGCATGAGGTCAGCAGTTGGCACAATGACATTCTGTGAGTTGGCAAAACACGGAGGAAGCCACAGAGTGGCACAATGACTGAGAGCGTAGGTCACCGGCAGCAGTTATGATGTCAGGCAGTGGCCACAATGACCAATTCAGGAGGCGCAAAACAGTATTAGGCCACAGAGTGCACATGATACAGTGTGGAGGTCCACGAAAGCAGCAGCATGAGATCAGGCGTGGCACAATGACATTCTGGAGGTGGCAAAACATAGAAAAGCCACAGAATGGCATAATGACTGAGAGCGAGGTCACGGCGGCAGCAGCATGAGGTCAGGCAGTGGAACAATACACAGTGTGGAGGACATGGCAGCAGCCAACAGCAGTCAGCATGAGGTCAGACAGTGGCACAATGACACATTGTGTGATGTCACGGCAACAGCAGCAGCAGCATGAGTTCCAATAGAGTGTGCACAATGACAAGTGTGTGAGGAGGTTTGGCCAAATACAAGTCCGCCTGTAAAGATGGGTGGTAAAAAAAGGCAGATGGAGAAACTGGCTGTCAGATGTGTGGCATCATCGGTTGCGCGCATCAGAAGTAGTGGCTGAGGCAGGTAGTTTGAAACCCAACTGACGCCTAAGGCATTGGTGTGTGGAAATCCTGGCCGACCACGCCTGATTCACTTGACAAAGGTACAGTCGTTCCACATTTCCTCGTGGACAAGCGGGTCTCCATGGGGTATGATGGCCCCCGCCGCATGAACATCCCCTCTGATTGCCCAACAACTGGCCGGGCAAGGACTAGCTTTTTTCTCCACAGCAAACTCCGGACAAGTGTGCGGCCACACATCAAGGTTTTGGCTTGCCCATAGTCCAGCGGGTCTTCTAACTGAGGTGGCATGAGTGCTGTCCAAGTAGGCCACAACCTGTTGGTTCAGGACTGGCTCCAGGTCCTTCTGCTGCTGGCGACTGCCGCTCCTCACAGGCTGGTGAAGGAAGCTGCTCATCAGTGACTCCTAACTTAGGTTACACTGATGGAGCTGGATACTGGCTCCTACCCCCCTCACCTTCCCCCAGCAGCCACGGCAGTAGACGTGAGCGCTGAGGAACCCCCCGGTCTGACCTTGTCAGAGGAGGACGATGCCGCACAATAGCAAGCAGCCAACTGATTACGGAGGATTTCCCTACATTATTTGAGTTTGTCTTCCCTCTCAATAGCTGGGTAAAAAGCTCCCATTTTGACCGGTAAGCAAGGGGTCCATAGGGTGGAGAGCCCGAAAGTTTCATCCTCTGTTCCGGATGCTGACTATTCGGGCGGTCCACTAGTCAGCGCAAATAAGCATGCTGCGGGCCATCGTGCACAAGTGCCACCGAGGTGCATCCTTCCTCCATTTTCCACTGGTAACTTGCCCACGGTGCTTGGTGGGCATCTGCCTCGTCTTCCTCATCTCCAATCCACCTCCTCCAGCTGCTCCTTCTCTCCTCGTCTTGTCACCTGGATAGAAAATCCACCATTTCACCAGAACTAAAGCTTCTGCTCCATGTCCTCCTCCTCCTCCATTTCAGTCCCCACTTGGACTCATTGGGCCACGAGATGTTAGTCGCCATGTCTCCATCCCCTGCCCAGACAGATTTTCAGCATCTGTTCCATGGGACATAAGCAGAGGAATGACGTTATTCATCCCGTAGTCCTGCGACTGACAAATATACAGTCGCCTCCTCGAATGGCCTCAACAAACGCAGGTTTCACGCATGAGCTGCCACTGGCTGACATCAAAAGTTACACATGGGAGTACTTCTGTCTGCCTGGATCATCAAAAAATCTGGTATTGGCCTTTCTCAGTTCATACGAGTCGTCCCAACATGTGCAGGCTGGAATTCCCTGCGGGTGTAAACATCGCATAACAGAGTGTTGTTTGGGGAGGCCTTTCAGCCGCTGCAACTCGAGGAGGGTGTTCCGGGCTTTGGACGAATGGATAAAGTGCATGCACAGTTCTGGCCATTTTCAGAATGTTCTGAAGATCGGTGAAGGGGGGGTACTTTAGGAACTTTTCACATACCAGATTGAACACGTGCGCCATGCAGGTCGCATGGACCCAGTCCCTCCACTGTGCAGCGTCGGACACCTTGTTCCTCCCATTGTCCGTCACCATGGTGCCGATTGGCAGTTGGCACGGAGAAAGCCACACATCTATTCTTGCTAGCATGACGCGGAGCAGTTCCTCCCGCTGTGTGACGTTCGTTAGCCGAGGCAAGCCAGGTGTAGAACTGCGTGACACCCGCTGTGCCCTACACATGTGGATAATGGAGGCAGTAACTTGGGAGGCTGAGATGGTTGGTGAGTGTGGAGGAGGAGGAGGCTGACATTGGCGCAGGTGCAGCATTGACAACGTTGAGGAGAAAGAGGCTCTCCTGTCCAAGTTGTTGTTGTGCCCTGGGCTGTAAGCACATTCACCCAGGGGCCGTAAAGGACCCTGTACTGGCCGACCATAGTTACAGCTCCCAGACGTCTGCGTCTGCCCGTGCACCTTGGAACAAACCGATCAAGCTCAATGACTGACCCACCTTCTTGTTCTACATAATTATAAGTGCTGGTACTGCCTTTTTGAGAAAGAAATTACGCTTGGACCAACCGTAGCTCCCTGGCCACCGCTTCACTTTCTGCCCACAGATTCTACATATACCCATATTCGGCTCCTCTGTGTCTTAGCAAAGAACTGCCACACCGCCGAGTAATCGATTTTACCGAGCCAACGCTCCGCACTGAGTGACGTACTGCCGCCGCTGCCTCGCTGGAGACCCGTGCTGCTACATTCTTCTGGTACTGGCGAAGCGGGTTTTATTACCCCGTGTCCGCTTGGCTCCGACTCACACTGCTGCTATCCTGCTTGGAGCTCACGGCCACACGACCCCACTTGCTGGCTGCGGCTGCTGACTGAAGCGCAATCTGACGTCCTCTTCTCCTGACGATGATGAAGCCCTTGCTTCACCCGGCTCCCCAATGCGGTCGGCTACATCAACATCTATTTGTGTTTCCATCGTCACTGCTGTCCGCATCACCGGTCTGGGTATGCCGCGGCTGACCTCTCACAACATGACCTCCGCATGCCACACTCCACATCTATACATTGCCGCTACTGCAAGAAAGCAGGCGATAATGGGCCCGCATTTCTTCACTGCCAAGTAGCTGCTGACTGCCGCCTCAAATGTTCATCTCGCTATATAGTGGCGCTGAGTCCCAGACCACATAGTAGATCTCTGTCTGAGGGAACCCTAGATGGTACATAGGCGGGCTGAGGACAGGTTAGGCCGCTGACCCCTCCCGTGGCCAGTGCCAACTAATGGTTTTTTCTGAGTTCCCACCGACTCTTGGCAGGTGGTTGCTCAGATGTCCATCTGGGAGGAAGAGGATGACCTAGTCAACCAGATCAAGAACCTTGGGTTCTGAAGCAACACACGGCCGCTATATGACAGCGGCAGTTGTCCGTCACCGAGTGACCCCTGCTGCGACGTCCCCTTGCTGTGCTGCGACGCTGGCCTGTTCCAGGAATGTTTGTGCTACTGCCATTCGCAGGTGCAGAGCCTGCCACCTCTCTTCTGACAGACTGTTTTGTTCTAAAATGTACAGACACTGTTTGATGATGATAATTGTATATGATAAATATACACCCTGTTTTTGACTCCAGAATGACCCAGTAAACAAGCTTGTAACCCTTGATCAAAATTGCGCTGCCACAAATGACCGGAAAAATTTACTTGTATTGTTATTTTTTGGTGGTGAAAAAGACTGTTTCTTGGGGTCAGCTCACCAGCTAAACAACGCTAATTATTACCCTGAATGTAAGTTGCGCCCAAAGAATTGAGGCCCCACAAATAGTAGCTTTGTAGCGTTGGTACAATCATGTTTTCTACGCCACACAACAAAGATACGTTGTAAATTAACCTTTGCTTGTGAATTAGGCCTACAGGAAAAATGTATATATTTGGCGATGAAAAGACGGTTTTCTGGGGTCAGCACACCATCAAAACAGAGCTTAATTAACCCCATGGATGTAAATTCGCCAAAGAATTTACCGCACAAAATATACGCTTTGTAGCGGTGTTACAAAATTGGCGTGTTTCTACCACACAACAAGGAGATACAGTTGTAATTAACCACCTTTGCTGTGAATTAGGCTACAGGAAAAATTTATATATTTTGGCGTTGAAAAAGACGTTTCTTTGGGTCCAGCACACCAGAAAAACAACGCTTAATTAACCCTGAATTAATTGCGCAAAGAATTTGAGCCGCACAACTTATAGCTTTGTAAGCGTTTTACAATTGCGTGTTTTCTACTCCACACAACAAGAGATACAGTTGTAATTAACCTTTGTTTGTGAATTAGGGCTACAGGAAAAATTTATATATTTTGGCCTGTTGAAAAAGACGGTTTCTTGGGTCACACACCATCAAAAACAACGCTTAATTAACCCCGAATGTAATATGCGCAAAGAATTGAGCCCCACAAAATAGTAGCTTGTACGTGTTACAATTGCATGTTTTTCTACGCCACACAACAAAGATACAGTTGTAGATAACCTTTGCTTGTGAAATTAGGCTACAGGAAAATGTTAAAATATTTTTTGGCGTTGAAAAAGACAGGTTTTCTTGGGGTCACACACCCCAAAACAACGCTTAATTAACCGCTGATGTAAATTGCTGCCAAAGAATTTAGCCCACAAAATTAGTAGCTTTGTAGCCGTGTTTTCAATTGCGTGTTTTTCTACGACACACAAGCAAGAGATACAGTGTTATTAACCTTTGCTTTGAAAATTATGCTACAGAAAAAATTTATATATTGGGCGTTGAAAAAGATTGTTTCTTGGGTCAGCACACAGCATAAAAAACCCCCCAACGCTTAATTAACCCCTGATGTAAATTGCGCCAAAGATTTTGAGCCTCACAAATAGTAGCTTTGTAGCGTGTACAATTGCGTGTTTTTCTACGCCACACAACAAGAAACAGTTGTTTATTAACCTTTGCTTGTGAATTAGGCTACAGGAAAAAATTTATATATTTTGGCGTTGAAAAAGACGGGTTTCTTGTGTCAGCACACAGCAAAACACGCTTAATTAACCCGCTGGAGTTGTTAAATTGCGCCAAAGAATTGACCGCACAAAATAGTAGCTTTGTAAGTGTTTACAAATCGTGTTTTCTACGCCACAACAAAGAGAAACAGTTGTAAATTAACCTTTCTTTGAATTAGGCTACAGAAAAATTTATTATAATTTTGGCGTTGAAAGAGACGGCTTTTCTTGGGTGCAGCACACAGCAAAAACAACGCTTAATAACCCCTTGATGTAAATTGCGCAATAGAATTGAGCAGACCAAAAATGAAGTGGTAATTTGTATGTAAAAACGCTGTTTCTTTAAATAATACAACAGGATCTGGCTTAGATGCCCACTTGGATATTGAATGTATATGCAGCCTGCAGTAGGACGCACACGAATTTCAGATCCAATACCCAAAAATAGAAATAAACATTAAGAAGACAAGCTGAGAACCAGCCCCACAGAAAATCGCTGTATAAAAACAGTTCTTCAGTGAGAGTTATCAGCCGCGGACAGCACCTTCCCTGAATGAGCACAGTGAGAGAGTTGAGCTCCCAGGCGTCGCGCCCGGACTTATATATGCGTGACGGTCACAGAATCCCGCCGGTCTCTGATTGGCTTCACCTCTGCACATGTCATGCAGGCTATGCCCTTCTTGCTCCCAGAGTGCTTTGCCCCATGTGCTCGCAGCCATTTTATCAATCACAAGCACACTTCGTTCACCCGAAGTACCCCAAAGATCGACTTCGTTCCGAACCGAAGTTTTCCTGAAATTCTAAACGAATTCCACTTCGTTAGAATCGATTCGCCCATCTCTAGTCATTATATAGTTACAGTAGTTTTTATAGCAGCACCCTAAATATCTGACTATGTTATCTTGTAGGATCGTCTCTCTCAGGTGTCAGTAACCAGTTGATTACCCATGCGTCGCATATTACTCTGACTGTGCTCTGAACCATAAGATGGATGGGTGTTTGTATGTATATTGCAGGGGGCACCTGCGCAGTTTACGTTATATTGTTTGGAGGTGCTGATCAATTTTGAGTGGTGCATATGATAAACACACGGTATTAGATTGTAGTTTTGTAGTATTAATGGAGTGCATAATATTCAGACGAAGAGAAAGTTGACAAAAAAAAATACACATTTAAGCAGGCCCGGACTGCCCATAGGGCAAACCGGGCATTTGCCCACGGGCCGCTGGCGTCCGGGCCGCAGGGCCGGCTCGGGTCGCCCGCCGAGGAGGACGGTGTTCCCCCCCCGGGGCCCAGACTCCGGGCGCCGGTCTGTGGCGCCTACAGGGCCGCAATGGGCCCCTCAGCGACCGGGACCCCGTGGCAGGGGACCGACAGGCCCCCCCGCCATATGGCTGCACAGCCGGTCCCGACCCACCCATGCAGCCTTAAAGGGCCGCCGCCCCCGCGCGGGCAAGCAGGGCCGAGGCTGAACAGCGGGGTCTCTGACCCCGTCTGTTTTGCCCAGGGGCCCGGGGCGGGCGTGCGTGTGAGACGTCATCGCGCGCCCGCCCGCGGCCCCCACTGGCGGGGGGAGCGGCCCTCCCCAGAAAGCAGGTGAAGTAAACTAGTTACTGTCCTGGCTACCTATACCCTCCCCCCGGGGCTCCTATACCTGCCAGACCATCCCCTGCCCTGGCTTTGATCCCTCCCCGGGTACCATACCCTCCCTGGCATATGATGCCCTCCCCGGCTACCTATACCCCCCCTGGCTATTGTTTCCCTCCCGGGGCCCCTTTTAAACCCGTGGGCTATATGTCCCCTGCCCTGGCTACCTTTTTCCTCCCCTGGCAATGATCCTTTCCCGGCTCCATCCCTGCCCGTTGCCTATACCCTGCCCTGGACATATGATGCCCTGTCCTGGCTACCTATCCCTCCCCTGGATTGTGCCCTCCCCTGGCCCAAACCCCTCCCCGGGCATTGATCCCCTGCCCGGGCTACTAACCCTTCCGGGCTATTGATGCCCCCCCTGGCTCCCTTCCCCTCCCCAGGCTACCTGCACCCTGCCTGGCTATAGTTTGCACTCCCTGGTACCTATCCCCTCCCCTGGCTCCCAAACCCCCGCCCTGGCTATAGAGCCCGCCCTGGCAACCTATACCCGCCCGGGTATATGTTGCCCTGCCCGGGCTATATGTTTCCCCTGCCTGGCTACCAATACCCTGCCGGCTAATGGCCCTGCCCGGGCTATCATACCCCCCCGGGTACCTAAAACCTCCCCTGGCTTTTATACCCCTTTCCCCTGGCTACCTAACCCTGCCCTGGCTATATGATGCCCTGCCCTGGCTACCTACACCCTGCCTGGCTATATGATGCCCTGCCCGGTCCTATCCCTGTTTGGTAAGGATGCCCCCCCCTTACCTATACCCTCCCCTGGCTATATGATCCCTTTCCCCTGGCTACCTATACCCTCCCTGGCTGCCTATACCCTCCCCTGGCTATATGATCCCCTGCCGGGCTACCTATACCTTTCCTGGCTATATGATCCCTGCCCGGCTCCCTATACCCTGCCCAGGCTACCTGTACCCTCCCTGGATAAAATGATGCCCTGCCCTGGCTACCTAAAACCCTCCCCCGGGCTACCTTTCCCCTGCCCGGGCTATGATGCCCTGCCTGGCTCCATACCCTGCCGGGGTATATGGTCCCTCCCCGGCTACCAACCTGCTCGGGCTACCTTACCCTGCCTGGCTATTTTTGGCCCTGCCCTGGCTACCTATCCCTCCCGGCACCATACCCCCCCCTGGTATATGATGTCCTGCCCTGGCTACCAAACCCCCCTGCCCTGGCATATGATGCCCGCCTGGAACCTTTCCCTTCCTGGCAATGTGCCCTCCCCGGCTATTTAACCCTGCCCAAAGGCACCGTCCCCTCCCGGGCTATTGAGCCCCCCTGGCTACCTTACCCACCCCGGAAACCTATCCCCTTTCCCTGGCTAAATGATGCCCGCCCGGCACCAAACCCCTCTGGCATATGAACCCCTGCCCGGCTACCAAAAACCCTGCCTGGCATATGAGCCCTGCCCGGCTCCTATACCCTGCCCGGGGCTGCCTAACCCCCCCTTTGCATAGATGCCCCCCCTTGGCTATAAAAACCCCTGCCCTGGCTATATGGACCCCTGCCCTGGCTTATACCCCCTGGCTACCTATCCCCCCTTTGGCTATAGAGCCCGCCCGGGTCCAACCCTCCCCAGGCCCCTATACCCTGCCCTGGCTATATATGCCCTGCCCGGCTCCCTAAAACCCTCCCTGGATACCATCCCCCCGGGCTATAGACCCCCGCTACCTATCCCCCTCCCTGGTTTTCCATACCCTGCCCGCTAATATCCCGTCCTGGCTACCAAAACCCCTGCTCTATTAATATGCCCTCCCTGGCTTCCCCCCCCTCTATATAAAGCCCCCCCCCGGGCTACCATACCCGCCGGGCTAAGATCCCCCCCCTGGCACCTATACCCCTCCCTGGCTATTATGCCGCCCGGCTACCTTTCCCCCCAAAGACCTGACCCTGCCTGGCTTTATGCTCCCTGCCCTGGCCCCTAACCCTCCCTGCTACCAAAACCCCGCCCGGCAAATTTGATCCCCCTGCCCTGGCACCTTACCCGCCTGGCTCCCTTATCCTACCGGGCTATATGATGCCCCCCCTGGCTACCTTACCCTACCCTGGCTACGTATCCCTCCCCTGGCTATTGATGCCCTCCCCTGGCTACCTTCCTCCCCCTGGCTACCCATACCCCTCCCTGCTATAGTGCCCTGCCCGGGCTATATACCTCCCTGGCACCTAAAAACTTGTCCGGGCCCCTATACCCTGAGGGCTATATATGCCCTGCCTGGTACCTACCCCCGCCTGGCTATATGATCCCCTGCCCTGGCACTATCCCTCCCGGGCATCTAAAAACCCGCTGGTATTGATCCCCTGCCCTGGTTATACCCCCCCCTGGTTATGATTCCTGCCCTGGTATTACCCTCCCTGGTAATGATGCCCCTGCCCTGGTACCTATACCCTGCCCAGGCTATTAAAACCTGGGGTTTATGATGTTGCCGGGTATAAAAATTGTGGCTTATCCCCTGCCCTGGCTATTGATCCCCCCCTGGCTCCTATACCCCTCCGGGCTAAATGATGCCCTGCCTGGCTACCAAAACCCTCCCCTGCTAATGTGCCTTGCCCTCTCCCTATCCCCGCCCTGGCTATATGATGCCCTCCCCGGCTCCCTATACCCTGCCCTGGCTATTTGATCCCTCCCCTGGCACCTATACCCGTTGGCAAAATATGCCCTGCCGGGCCCTTACCCTCCTTTGGCTATATAGCCTCCCTGGCACCTATACCTCCCTGGACCTATACCCTCCCCTTTTGCTACTACCCCCTCCCCCGGCTACCTTACCCTGCCTGGCATATGATCCCCCTCCCTGGCTAGCTATCCCTCCCCTGGCAAATTTTTATCCCCTGCCCTGGCCCCTAACCCTCCCTGGCTTTTGATGCCCTCCCTGGCTATATAAACCCCGTCCTGGCTCCTACCCCCGCCCTGGCAAAAGTCCCCTCCCCGGGTTTACCTTACCCTCCCCTGGCTACCTTTACCCTGCCCTGGCTTATGATGCCCTGCCCGGCTACTATTCTTCCTGGCTATAGATGCCCTGCCCTGGCTACCTATACCTTTCCCTGGGCCTATACCCTCCTGGCTATATGATGCCCGCCCTGCTACTATACCCTGCCCTGGAATAGATGCCCCCCTGGCACCATACCCCTCCCGGGCTATTGATCCCCTCCCCTGGCTATATGATGCCCTGCCTGGCTACCTATACCCGCCTGGTATATGATGCCCTCCCTGGCACCTATACCCGTCGGGCTAATATGCCCTGCCCTGGCTACCTGTACCCTCCCGGGCTTATGATCCCCGCCCGGGTACCTATACCCTACCCGGCTCCCTATACCCTCCCGGGCATATGATGCCCTGCCCTGGCTATATGATTCCCTGCCCTGGCTACCAAATTACCCTGCCTCTAATGATGCCCTCCCCGGGCTCCTATACCCTGCCCGGCTATATGATCCCCTGCCCTGTACCTATACCCTGTCTGGCTATTGTTTCCCTCCCCTGGTACCTATACCCCCCCGGCTAATGATGCCCCCCCGGCTACCTGACCCTGCCTGGCATATGATGCCCCCCCTGGCTACCTATCCCCACCCCGGGCTACCTTACCCTGCCCTGGAAAATTGATGCCCCCCCTGGCTCCCAAAACCCCCTGGCTAATGATGCCCTCCCCTGGCTACCTAAAACCCTGCCCGGGAAACCTATCCCCCGGGCTATTGACCTCCCCTGGTACCTTACCCCCCGGCCCCCAACCCTGCCGGCTATATATGCCCTGCCTGGCTACCTATCCCCTGCCCTGGCACCTATACCTTGTCCTGGCTGCCTAAACCTGCATGGCTATTGATGCCCTGCCCTGGCTACCTATCCCCTCCCTGGCTATTGGACCCCCTGCCTGGCTACCTTACCCTGCCCTGGTGCCAAACCCCTCCCGGGCTTTGATCCCTCCCCGGCTAGCTAACCCTGCCCGGGCTAATGTGCCCCCCCCTGGCTACCTAACCCCCCCTGGCATATGTGCCCTGCCCTGGCTACCTACCCCCTCCCTGGCTCCCTATACCCTGCCGGCTATATAAATCCCCTGCCTGGCTACCTTACCCTCCCTGGTACCTATCCCCTGCCGGGCTAAGATCCCCCTGCCCTGGCACCTATACCCCCCCCTGCATTGTCCCTCCCTGGCTACTATACCCTCCCGGCTACCTATCCCCTGCCGGGTTTAATGATGCCCTCCCCGGGGCTCCCTTTAAACCCCTTTGGCATATGACCCCGCCCTGGCTGCCTTCCCTGCCTGGCTGTATACCCGCCCTGACTGCCATACACTGCCTGACTACCTATATACCCCCTGCCACCTTAATGCCTGCCGCCCATACACCACCCCGCCACCATATACTGGCCCTGCTGCCTATTACGTCCCTTTTGCCTATAAGGGGCCCCTGCCTCCTGCTACTGCCCCTGCCTACCTCAACTGTCCCTGCCTCCCTGCATACTGTTCCTGCCGACCTACATACGGCCCGCCTACCTACATACGGGCCCCTGCCTGCCTAAGGGGGTTCTACCTATTACATGCCCTTATTGATTTTTTTTAAAAATTTTCAAATTTTTTAAGGTCTAACATACCTTTTTGGGGGAAATTTGATAGGAAATGCGGGAAAAAGGGGGAGTCTAAGATGTCTTTGTGGTAAAATCTACGGGGAGAGTGTAACCACTAGAAGAGGACACGCTCTGTCCCGGACAGGAAAGAAAGGAAGGGAACGACCATCAGGAAGAAACATGGGGTTTGGGCCAGAAGGAAAGAAAAGGAGAAAGAACCCAAATCCCATCAAATGACGTCTCCCGTGAGTCCCTGCTGTCAGGGTCATTTTACTTCTGTGTTGAAAATCGTGCTGTATTCATTGATGGGGCCCCCACTACTGGGATTGATTGGCGGGGTGTATTATGTGAGGGATATACTGGGATGTGATTGGGTGTTGTATTGAGTATGGGACCTGCTCTGGGGATGTGATTGGCTGTTGTATTTGTGGGGTGACCTGACTACTAGGGATTGATTGGTGGGTTTTGGTTATTTGGTGTTTTTAGTGTCAGTGTAGTCTTGTCCCGATTGTAAAGCGCACCCTGACTCTGTGTGAGGGGGTTTTTCCCGCACCACTTTCTTTCTTGCTTGTGTTTACGGTGCTCTCACATGGAGCGGTTTTGGTGCATTTTTTGAGACGTCTTTTATGCAGAAATGTACAGCATTAACTGCTCTGCCTTTCTTCACAAAAACGCACCAAAAACATAAAAAAAAGCCCAAAAAAAGCTCCGTTTTTAAAGCACCTTTTTAGTGTAGTTTATTTAAAAAGTGACAGGGAAAACAAGGGGCATTTTGTAACGTATTTTATTGGGCTGGGGGGGGCTTAGTGCCAGGGCTGATTTTTATTCCCAGTCCGGCCCAGCATTTAAGGCACAACGTTAATTCAGATTAATCTCTACTAACCTGGTGAGCCAACTCATGAGCTATAACCATTGTAATCCAGAGTTTATTGGAGGCTGTTGATGTCTTAGGATCATACAGTAATGAGGACTCTCTGTAAGTTGTTAGCCCCCAGTTCTCCATGGCACCAGACTGAAAATCAGGAATTGCTGCGAGATCTGAGTAAATTTAGATGAAGTCATCATAAAAGGGAAAAAAACATGCATTCTCAAAAGTATCTGTCCATCAATGATACAATACCTTGCTTTGGCAAAGGGTATGGTATATGGAAATATTCTTCATAAAAGTCCAGAAGCTTTATTGCGGCATCTAAGGCATACACAGCTTGATCTATTTTATGTGGAACAGCATAGACTGATATCTAGAATGAAAGTACAGAAACCATATCAGATTATTAAGTGCATATTTACATGTATCAATAACCTCAAATAATTGAAGGAAGAGGATATATCCAGTTGAGCCAGGGACACACAAAAGAGGCAAGTGCAACATAGAGAGGACCAACTTCTATGTTGAAAAAGACTTCAATACTCCTGCCTGAGAAAATAAGAAACATTTCTTAAGTGTGCAGAGTTCTAGCGTCTGCCTTGTCACCAAAGTTACAATTCAATCCCTAGAGTAAGATTTACAGTCTTTGTATTAAGAGTCAAATAACATGTTTGTGCAGAGAGGCCTGGTATTTATGTATGAAGAACAAGGAAATCATATAAAAAAAACAAGTCTATGAAAATCTTGAGAAACTGTGACCTATTCCTGACAAGAGAATGTATGGAATGGGCTCATAAGCTTGCCAAATCTGCAGTGGCTGTCTGCAGTGTACTACAGCTGACTCTACTGCAGTGGCTGGAATTGAAGATAAATCCAGGTACAACTGTTTAACCCAACAGATCCTGCAGTGAATAGCAACATCAGATAAAGCAATTAAGTACAATACACTAAGGTATTAAAGTGTTTAAGCTGTTGGACGGTAAATTTACCTTCCGATCAGGGGCGTTGCTAGGGTCTTTTGTTAGCACGGGCCCTTTGTGAGCGGTGAGTGTAAGGAACAGCCGCTGTCCGCTATGCATAGAGTGGGCTCAGCGTGTGAGCCCGCATTATACATCCTTCATGCCATTTAGATGTTCAGGCACATCCATATGGATGAAGGGGATAATTAAACCCCGCCGCTAGCTTCCAGCAGCAGAGACTCTGTTTGACTCCCTTACTGATGGTCTCCGACCACATACCCCATCCTCCCAGCCCACGGCCTACAGCATTGTCCCACTCCTACCTCCTGCTGGAATCAAAATATAGGTTGCACCCTCACTTTCTTCCCAAATTTGGGGGCACAAAAGTGCCTCTTATAGTCTGACCAATACGGTATATGTTGTGATGTAGTTTAACTCCTAAATGACACAGCTGTTTTCCATTTTTTTTCTTCTTTTTTCATCTATAACTCTTTTTTTTTTCATTTATGTTGATAGAGCCGTGTAAAGGCTTATTTTGTGCAAGATGAGCAGACATTTTTACTGGTACCATTTTGGGTATATATGTTTTTTTGATCACCTTGTATTCCAAATTTTATGAGGCAAAGTGTATAAAAAATCCTGGTATTGTTTTTAAAAATTTTTTTACAGCACTTACTGTGGGGCATAAACACGATTACAGCAATACCCAATTCATACCATTCTAATAGCCATAACTTTTTTCATTGGTACTGTTCTGAGGCTCATGGACTTTTTGATTTGTTTTTTTATTCAATTTCTTGTACAGTGGATGAACAAAAAATGTTTTTTTTTAAAACAAAAAATTTGTAGCAGTTTTTCATGGAGGGGTAAAAATCAGTTTTATAGCACTGGTTGATACGCACACGGTGATGCCAAATATGTGTATTTTTTTTTTACAATTTTTCATTCACAAGCATTTGTAATGGGGAAAGGTTATATGTGTGTTTTTTTTTTTTTATTTTTTTTCACTTATTATTTGCTTGACCACTTTAATACATCAGACTTATCTCACTGCAGATGGCCCCTACCCAGCTATTACACACAGGAACAGAATATACACAAATGTAACACACAGTAAATACTGGACATGTTATATACTGTCCTGTGTGGTGATATATTACAGTATAATATATATTTATATACACACTACACCAATATATACATATATTATATATATATATATATAAATAATATATACATACATTACTTCACACAGGGACAGTATATACATGTAAAAATACTTATCTGGGTGTTACATTTGAGTATAACTGTCCCTGTGTGAAGTACATGTGTGGTATATAATATATATATATGTGTATATATATATGTGTATATAATATAGTGGTGTAGTGTGTATATAAAAATATAAACTGTAATATATAAAAAGGAACAGTATATACACATGTACAGTATTTAACTGTGTGTTACATTTGTGTATATACTGTCCCTGTGTGTATATTACAGTATATATATTTATATACACACTACACCACTATATATATATATATATATATATATATATATATATATATTATATATATAACACACAAAACACACATGTGTACTTCACACAGGGACAGTATATACTCAAATGTAACACCCAGATAAGTATTATACATGTATATACTGTCCCTGTGTGAAATACACGTGTGTGTATGTGTGTGTATATATATATATATATATATATATATATATATATATATATATATATAGTGGTGTAGTGTGTATATAAATATATATACTGTAATATACACACAGGGACAGTATATACACATGTCCAGTATTTACCTGTGTGTTACATTTGTGTATATACTGTCCCTATGTGTATGTATATACTAATATACTGTACCTCTGTACACAGGTCCAGTAATGAGCATAAAACATATGAGGTGCGGGCATAGCCCTCCATCCTGCCTCAGGACATACCTTATGCAGGGTCACTGGGGTCTTAGAAGCTCCTGGGCTGTTTAGGCAGCTCTGGAAGACTTGAGAAAACCAGAAACTCCTTCTGGTTTCCATAGTGAGTGGGGCCGACGATCTGCTGCAGGAGCCGTCAGAAGCAGGCAGGGAACCTTGCTGTCGGTGCTGTAGCTCCGGGGGAGGGCTGTGCAGGGAGCACATAAGAGAGGGGGGGCTGCTCTCACTGCTCTCTGAGAGTGGTGAAGCTCTGGAGGTGGGCGGAGCTTCTCACTGCAGGGAGCAGAGAGAGTTAGGAGACCTGCGGGGCAGAAGGCTTTACATCCGGGGCTTCTGCCCCGAATGATGCTGCCTAGCGACACCCCTGCTTCCGATGCCAAAAAATTATACCTCCTTTATTGCATAAAAAATATATAAATTTTTTTCAGCACCTCCTCTCTCAAAAGAAATAATCCTCAAAACAATGTTTTATGTTTTTAATACAATATATACCACATTAAACAGGGTTATTAAAAAGAAATCCTACTTTAGGTGTCAACAGCTGTTTTTCAAAATTGAGAGCCTTATTCTCAACATCATGAGCTGGGAACTTCTTTCATACCATGGTCCAAATAAATGAATCTCAGTCCCACTGCTCTTTATATCGTAAGGTTATTAGTTTATCATAACAAAATTTCACACCATTTCTCACTATTTGTGCAATACATATACATATACTGGCAGTCCCCGGGTTACGAACGGGATAGGGACTGTAGGTTTGTTCTTAAGTTGAATGTGTATGTAAGTCGGAACAGGTATATTTATTACATGTAACTCCAGCACGAAAGTTTTTTTTTAGTTCTGGATAGTGCATGGAAGGGTTTCTACATCTGTTTTTCTGTCTGTGCCCCTGTTAAGAAGATTTCACCTCATTTTAACCTCATGTGCTGGTGTGGCATGCTGGAACTTTTCATTCCACAGCTACTCTCTGCTGTGGAACATGGAACTACAAGTGCCAACATGCCCCATAACTTTCCATTTGTAACTAGGGGATAGATGTAAGTCGGAATGGTGTCGGGGACTGACTGTATATCATTTACTAATTCTGGGTATACAGTAAAATATATAAATTACGCTAGTCTTTTGCAGCCACCTTGGTCTGATGGTGCCCTTTGTGGATTTTTCTTTTTACCATTTATCATAAAGTGAAGGGAGGAAATAATGAAAGTTAGACAATAAAATATTGGGTCAGTGTAGTTAAAATGTATATTGTGTAACCCTTTACCTTTACTCCACGATTTGTGACCTTACTGATTGATTTGAAGTCTGAAACAATAAAAGCCACTAGATAGGTGCTCATCTTCACAGTGACATCAAGTAGTCCTCTAAGAGCCCATCATCCACATATACAGTCTTTACCTAGAAAAGGAATAATTACAGAATGAGGTGAATGCAGAGTGGAGGTGTTTTATTAGTGCATTTTAATTTTAATTCCTACAGCAGGGCCAGACAAAGACAGTATATATATATATATATATATATAAATATATATATATATAATATAATATATATATATTTATATATATATATATATGTATACTGTACACACTCCATAAAATATATATGGAGTGGATCCGATACAATAACAAAATATATAATAATGCAGTATTTGCAGTATGCTGCATATAGTGAAGGAACATTGTGTAACTTTAAAACATGCAATTTACTGACAACTCTGCCCCTCCTCCCCTAAACATGCCGTCCTCAGGGGCATAGAGGTTATAACCATCTCAAAACAAGTGGACCGATTACCTGATAAAGTAATGGAATGCATGGTTATTGGTGGCAATCCAAAGAAGTGTATTTTGGGGTTGGTGCAGCTATACAAAGGCGCACATGGCAAAAGTGGGAGAATGGGGGCAGCGCCTCTGTACGTTGTAGGATATTTTTTTCTTATTTTTAAGCATTTATTTAACTTCTCCTTTGTTATTCAGCATTTGCTTTAATGAGTTGTAGTTTTATAAAAATAAATAAATACTTACTATGGGCATGTTGGACACAGCACTGTGTTTTGCTTCCCTTCGGATTTTAATGGAAAAACTGGCTTTAAAATCAGGCTCATCAAAACATGGGAAGGCCATACGAGCTGCTGTAGGCTCAAACTGGGTTGTTGCAAGCACCCTGGCAAACAGATTTCATCATGTTATAGTAATAGCAACAAAACTAGTACTGTTCTTATATCATGAATGAATTTTACAATAACACTTTCATAAGATCCTACTAAAGTACAGGCAGTCCTCAACTTACATCTGTCCCCTAGTTACAAACGGAGATTTATGGGGAATGCTGGCACTTGTAGTTCCATAGCAGATAGTAGCTGTGAAATGACAAGTTCCAGCATGCCACAGCAGCACATGAGTTGAGAATGAGGTGAAATCTTCTTAACAGGGGAACAGATAGCAAAACAAATATAAAAACTCTTCCCTGCATGATCCAAAATGAAAAAAAAAAACTTTTGTCCTGGAGTTACATTTAATAAATACACCTGTTTCGACTAACATACAAATTCAACAGAACAAACGTACAGTCCCTATCCCGTTCGTAACCCGGGGCCTGCCTGTATTTGCTCAGTTGCTTAAAAGGTATACCCTAAAAAACTGCATTAGCGCCAGTATGTGTGGCCTCTCCCAAACACTGTTCTGCTTAAGGGTTCTAAAGTTTGTATTCTAGAGCCCTACCACCCACACTAATGATTTGACTAATAATAGTACATTAAAGGGGTTGTATCATTTCATTAATTGGTCTTCAGAATAAGGGGACAGTGAAAATAAGTAACTTGGCAATTGGATGTCATTAGCAAAGCTGTCTTGTATTCACAGTTTTCCTTATCTTCTGTTTCGGTTTACACTGATATCCAGTTCTGGTCGGATCCCTCCTCCTTGCATTTCACTAGCTGAGAGCTCATTTACATTCTTTTCGGCCCCGGTCGGCCGTATTCACGGAGCTTACATTCCTGCCTTTCACTCAAAGTAAGAGACTGGCACATTTTCACTCTGCACAGCCAGAAGAAACAGAATAACACTGCAGGGCTTCTACAATCAGGAATGAGCACAATTGTGTGTCGATCCCTGCCTCTCTGACTCAGAGTTAGGGCCGTAGCAATTTCTCTCTGCACACCTAGCAGAAACACACTGCAGCAGATTCTACAATCAGAAAACAGCACAGTTGTGTCTCGGTGCCTAACTCTCCTGCATAGAAGGGAGATCGGTGCCGTTTATAGAAAGCTGGATTCAACTGTAACAAATCTCCAGCTGTGAGAAGAGATCAGTGCTCAGTCTAGATTGAATGCAGCCTGTGGTATGTATACAGCTCTTACAAAATAAGACTGCATAGGGAGAGACACAGTGACATGTGAAATAGTCTCCAAAAAAATGGGAATCTCGCAAGAGAACAAAGAGTGACTTTTGATCACTATACTTACTATTTTGCCATAGGCAAACTTAAACTCTATCAGTTCTCTATCTAAAGAACACTAAAACAAACTTTTATTATGTATAACACTTAATCTCTATAGACACTATTTAAAAACCTGATTTCTAACCTCTCAATTTATCCCTCTCTACTTCTGAAGAAATAACTCCTTTTCTATTATCAAGTCTGGTGGAACACCACCTATTAACAGGAGAACCTTATATATACAGTAATTTACTAACTCCATTAAGGGATCCCAAGCATCCTACTTGGGCAGTCATCCCTAATCTGATGGACATAAAACATATAAAGTTTCCTTGTGATACCCTCTGCAGCGGGTGACACTGTAGACAGAGGTGAGAAATCACAATTTAAAATGTCATGCCTGACCTCCCCAATATGTTTCACCAGCTAAACTGGCTTCATCAGGGCTTAGAGGTGCGATTACATGTGGTCTAAGCTCATTTTCTTTTATATCATGTTAGGTACACACCCTATTCAGGTGCTCACCAATTTACCCCCAGAGAATCAACAAAACCCATTCCCCCTTTTACTCTCCTGCATGCATACTGATACTATGTACTGCTGTTGCTGCCGCTATGTTCATATAAACAACATTCCTCAGACAAGTTCACCATCTCCATATAGGAGAGGCGGTGGCTAACCATAGGGCCTGTAGCTTTATTAAAATGAATATGTATATTAGATACAGAGGAGAAGAGGTTTATGGGAAGAGACTAAGACAATAGTGTACAGTACAATGGGGTATGAATTCCCAATGAATATGCATATTAGACATAGAGGAAAAAAGGTTCATGGGAAGTGATAAAGCTAGTAGTGTGCTGTAAAATGTAACACCTACTCTGTTTAGTCCGTTTTAGGTGAGCCACCCAGACGCAATAATATGAGAGAAATTGGACGGAAGTCCATCACAGTCAGGGCAGATATCTCCATTGATACAGTATGCGGGCGCGGGCGGCATGGTAAGATAGGGCGCAAGCCCGTTATGGAGATGGTGAACTTGTATGAGGATTGTTGTTTATGGGAGCATGGTGGCAGCAGTAGCAGCACATATTTTGAGTGCGCGTGCAGGAGAGTGGAAGGGGGAGTGGGTTTTGTTGATTCTCTGGTGGTTAATTGGTGAGCACCTGAATAGGGTGTGTACCTCACATGATATAAAAGGAAATGAGCTTATACCACATGGGACCGGACCTCTTACCCCTGATGAAGTCAGTTAAGCTGGTGAAACATGTTGGGGAGGTCAGGCATGACATTTTAAATTGTGATTTCTCACCTGTCTACAGTGTCACCCTCTGCAGAGGGTATCACAAGGAAACCTTATATGTTTTATGTCCATCAGATTAGGGATGATTGCCCAAGTCGGAGGCTTGGGATCCCTTACTGGAGTTAGTACATCACTGTTTTATAATAAGGTTCTCCTGTTAATAGGGGTGCCCCCACCAACTTGATAATAGAAAAGGAGTTATTTCTTCAGAATAGAAAGGGATAAATTGAGAGGTTAGAAATCAGGGTTTTTTAAAAAGTGCTATAGAGATTAAGTGTTATACCCTAATAAAAGTTACGTTTTAGTGTTTTATAGATAGAGAACTGATAGAGTTTAAGTTTGCCTATGGCAAAATAGTAAGTATAGTGACATGTGGACTCAGAGAGGGGGAGGGGGAGTCTCGGGAGCAAGCATGAACAGTGAAGGGGGGATGATGTCACCCAGCTGGGAGGGGAAGAAACGCCCCTGCATTTCTAGAGTTGAGAATCTAAGAGCAGTATGAATCAGCCGAACTAAAGAAGCGATACATCCCCTTTAATGGTAACTTTATTGATAGCACATCGTAAACTACCCTAACATTTTAACCCTGGTACCTGCCAACTACAATAGTACAAGTACATTAACATAGTTTGTAATACAATTTTATAAAACCTGAATATACAAGATGAATCAAAAGTTCTGGGACACCCTTTTATTTCAGAATTGAAAGGGAAAATGACATATCTGAGTACCCCAGCAAGTAATGGGTGAGGAGGCCTATCTTTTAGGCTATGTATGCAACATGGCAGCATAATTTAATACAAAAAACCTGTCCCCAACTATTAATCTGTTCTTTCCCCTGTTTTTTTTTTTCCCCCTGACTAGGGTTTTCAAACCCCCCGGCCCTCCAGCTTTTGGGAAACTAAAATTTCCCATCATGCCACTGTTTAAAATTATACAAAGGCAGGGAGGGGGTTTTTGTAGTTTCCCAACAGCTGGGGGCCCCGGGTTTTGACCCCTTTGTACCCTTGACCATCCTTATAAAAATAATAACATTTTAGAGACCCAAAAAAAAATTTAAATGATATTAAAAAAGAAATTCTCCACTAGGAACTTTCTCCAAGGGGCAAAGGGTCAGTCACCCCACGTAAATGGAAAAACTACCCCCCCCCTTTCCCAAAGCAGTTTGGGTAGACGAGTTTTGCACACCCCTAACCGCATGGGGGAGCTCGTGCTAAAACGGACCGCAATAAAACCCAAGTTCGGGGGCGGATTGGGCCCCTACGGAATCCCTTTAACTTCCAGGGAAATTTCCCGGGCCCCCTTAAAACTTTTTAATCCTCTTGTTTCCCTTCGCAACATCCCCCCAGGGCGTAAATGGGCTTTTTCATTGGGGCTCCACCCCCGAAAAATATTCCCTTTGCTGCCCCGAGTCAGTAAAAGCTGCATAGTTACTACTGGTGCTGAAGCTCGGCTGCTGCCACCCTGCGCAGGGGAAGTCTGGGGAGAGGACAGAGAGTGAGTGGGGAGGAAGGCCGGCACTTTTTTTCTTAAGGGGGTCTATCAAACCCAATGGGAAAACACCCAATGATCGGGGGGATCCCACAGGCTGTTAGGTCCCAACCCCACCAAAAGGGCGCAAAAGTGTGGCTGCGGGAAGGAGAGTAACCCAGCTACCTCCCCCTTCGCTGCCACCCGGTAAAAAGCCGTTCAGGAGGAGGGGAGGCGGGGCTAGAAAGCTAAAGAGCTGAAGAGGGGAGGACCCGGGGAAACGATGGGGGATTCGAACGTGGGTGGGGGCCAGGAGAAAGGGTTTAAATAAACGGGGGGGGGGATCGGGAGGATTCTAGGGGTGGAGCTTAAAAGGGGGGGGGGTAAAAGGCGGCAGCGCGAAAAATGAACAGGCATGCAAATAAAAAGCGGGAAAATGACCCCTTAGGGGGAAGCACGGGAGAGACCCAAAAGGGGCTGGAAGACTGCAAGTGACGGGGGGCTGAAAGGGGACGGGGAAAAACAGCAAGCACAAAAACACCAAAAACCCTCACACCCCCCTGTCCCCTGGCTCAAAACTGCCAGAGCTGCAGGTTTCCCAACCCCAGCTTTTTTCCCGGCGGGCCTAAAGTATAATTAAACGGGCTGAAAGATCAACCCCTCTTTTTAGCTGAGGGGAGGGGAGAAAAGCCGCAGAAGGGGAACCCCCTTTTGGCTGCAGTCATTTTCCCCAGCTCCATTTCGGGCCCTGGTTTTCCGGGCTTTGGGAAGGTTTTTTTCCCAAAAAACCCCTCGGGCACCGGTGATAAAGGGAAGCCAGGGGATCATTTTTCACGACAGACCCCGACCACGCCTAAACAGCCCCAAATTTTCATTACAATGGGTCCTTCATTGAAAAAAAAGCCAGATTTCCCTTCCCCTATGTTGGGGGGAACCACAGGGGAAACCAATGGCCCCTTTTGCAAAAAAATAGGTCTGCGGGGCGCTGTGGGTGAAACCGGTTGGGGAAAAGATCCAGGGTTTTCCGTTACACTTTGTTAAAAGGAGATTCCAAAACCGGACCTCTAAGGCGATGTTCACAAACGGCTTATTCCCCGACGTAATTGTGGAGAGGGGATTTCCCCCCGCAATTACCCCGGAAAGCCTTTTCTACGCACCTTTTATTAAGGGTTTGCACAGACGCCATAAATAATGTGAAATTTTCACTTTCTCCTCCCTCGCCCGGATTCGTGAGGGGGAGAAGAGACGAATCCATATTCTCTATGAAAACTGTGGTTTTCCGGTAATGCCCTGGGACGTTTTCCCACTGTTTTGGAGCCCCAATACAGTGCGCAGTTTTAACGGCCCTTAAATCGGGTCCCAAAATAAGCCGGGGTGAACGACCCCCTTACACGATGAACAACGTAGGGGAAAAATCACCCCGTCGTCCTTTTGGGTGATAGCTTAGAATTGGCATCAATTATAAGCTCACTTTTGGACCCCCCTCAATGATTTTCGGGTTGCTATTGGAAAAAAAACCCACACCTACATCTTGTTAAGAGGGTTAAGGGGTTTTATTTGTTTTTTAAAAAAATAAAAACTAGCAGTAAATGCTGGGAAAATAGAAAAACCCCGACCCCTTTTCCCACATATATCAAATCCCTTGCCCGCTCCTGTCACCTGCACCTCAAGAAAATCTCCGAATCCGTCCATTTCTCACTGTGGAAATGACCCCAAACCCCCTTTAACTGCCCCTTTTTCTTTTTCGTTTGCACTCAACTCCTTGCTTTTCAGTCTCCCTCTCTGCAAAACCCCCCCCCTCCAATCTGTCCGAATGCAGCGGGGCCCCGGCTTGTCCCCCTTTTTCCCCCAGCCGCTATTTCCCGATGCCTCTAACCCCGTGTCCCAAACACTGCACTGGGGTTTCCCATCCATACAGGATACGTATAAAAATCCCCACTCTCACCCCTAAACTCCCCCACAGCGCTGCTCCTCCCTACATTTTCCTCCCAAATCCTGTCTACCCCCCCCTAAACCCCTGCTCTCCGCTCTGCTGATGATATCGACTAATTCCCTCAATTTATCCGAACCTCCCATGCCCGCCTACAAGATTTAAAACCCTGCGGCACCAATTCTCTGGAAAATGCTACCGCGGGCGATCAGGGAAATTCACAACCCCCAAAAGTTTTAAAAGGGCCCCCGAAAATACATCTTCTCGGGCGGGGCCCCCCCAAGACCCTAAACGGGTATCCCCACACATCTGTTTAATCCCTGCACTTGGGCACTCCGGCAACCCTTTTCCCGTATATAGATTTTTACAGTTCTGGGGGGCAGGGGTTTTTTCCCTTTTTATGTAAACCCCCCCCCTATTTATGAAACATGGGGGTGGAACCCTTTTTAAACCCGTGGGACTTCTTAAACCCTATGTTTTTCACCCATACACCCTAAAAGATTTAAAAACTCACGAGCAGGGCCCTCACACCCTTTTGTCTCAAAATTTTAATACTTTTAATGTGTAATGACTGTATGTTTAAACCCCCGAAAATTTTTTAAAATGCTGCGGAATATGGGTTGGGGGCTATAGAAAAAAAAGATTATTATTAAATTTTTATTCCCCGAACGGAGAGGGGTTGGGGAGCATTGGGAGTGGGGAATCGTTGAGAAAAGGGAGGGACGTTTATTTCTGTTCTTTGGGTTTCCCCCGGGTTGCAAATATTTCACTATATTTTTCCCCTATATACCCGAAACAGTTAAAGTACCCGGCCAAAGCTCCTTTCTTCAGCCTTTATGTGACACCAGGGGCAGTAAAATGCAGGAGCTGTTTAAAATTTTTTAGACCCATATTGCCCTGGGGTCTTCCCTTAAAAATTGGGGAAAAAATATCCCCCCCCCCACTCTTTTTTTTAACCCCTTTGGGAGGCACAATATATAAAATGTAAAAAAAAAAAATAAATTCGTTAAAAAAAAACAAAAAAGTTCCAACCCCCCAATTAAACCCCAGATTTTAAAGACCAGGTTTTTCAAAAATACCTTTTCCTTTTTCTATTAAAAAGGGGTATATATATATTTTTTAAAAACTTTTTTTTTTTTTACCTTTTTCCTTATATCTAAAAAAAAAAAAAATTCAAAATAAAAAAAGCTTATGTATCATGGAAAAGGTGATAAAATTTGTAGAATTTAAAAACGGAAGGCGGGTTTAAACGTTAAACCCGAAGTTAAATAAAAACCCAAAAAAAGTGGGGGGTTGCAGTATCTATGTTAAAAAATATAGTAACAAAGATGCATCCACAGTTTATGATGTGCAGTGAAAAACTGCTGTTGGGGGACCCCAAACCCCTGTTCTAAAAAAATTGTAAAAAGAGGGCCTGGGGCCCCCCGGGGTGTTTTAGGACCCTAGCAACGCCCCTGACTCCCCCACTTTGGGGGTGGGGTTGGTCGGGGGGGGGTCCCTGTCGGGGGGGGTGTGGGGGGGATCCCGGGGTTGAGAGACATCGGTTTTATTTTTTTTTTTTTCTTCCTTTTTCCCCCCCTTCTTCCCCTTCTTTTTCCCCTTTTTTCCCCTTCCCCCCCCTATTTTCTGTTTCCCAAAAACGAAAAAAGGGGGTCTCAAGGCACTCTTTCACGCCCTTTAGGGAAAATCATCCAATCCCTCCAATTATTAGGGGCTCACTTGCATTTTTCCCTAAAACACCCAAAGGGTTTTGGACCACAAGAGACCCTTGACCCCACACATGAAAGGGTTTCCCGCATATCTTTTGATTAAAAAAAGTTTTTCGCTTGATTTTTCTTATGTAAACCCTTTTATTTTTTACTTTGGCTCATAAATTTGGGAACAACTTTCTTTTTTACTACAATGTATTGCCTGTTTATTTTGAAAAACCAAAAAAATCTTTAAAAAAAAAAAAAAAAAAAAATTAATGATATGTGAGAGATGCATCAGCCAGTGTCCTGGGAGTACCACTCTCTGCTGTCTGTTTGAAATTTGAAAAAGGGGGAAGTTGTCAGAAAAGCCATACAGAGTTAAATAATTTATTAGTTCTTCAGAAAGTGTTCATAATTTCCAACAGACCGAAGAGGAATTTGATTGTGCCTCTGGTTTGGCTAACTTATTCTCTTATTTGTTGGTTTTGTCCCTCTAATCTAATATAGCTGATAATACAGATTTGTTAATATATTTATGACAGCAGGGATGCTTACTGTACCATTCCATCACTTGTTTCCCAGTACTCTCAGGAATGTACCCTCCAGGTGAATTAGCTATTAGTAATAGACAAAAATCTTAATTAAAACTGCTAATTTGCAACGTGATATACTGCAAAATGAACCTCGGTGTAACCAAAACAAAGATATAGTAAAGGTTAATGCTTACGCAAAAGTATGTTGAATAAACTAACCAATTGTATTGCAAATTATGATCAAAAGTGTGAAGTAATGATGATGATGTACTGAATATTATAATGTTGCCACCCCTCCAGATCAACCTCTATAAAAACTTGTATGTATTAATCAAAATAAAGAATTTTGCTCCTGAAATCAATCTGACGTCAGCTGCCAATCTTCCCTGACATATGCGCATCTGTCCATTCTATTAATTTGGAAACTGCACAATGAGGGTAAGCCCTCTAGCAAAGACAAAAGCAGCCATATTTAATCAAGGTCAGGTTATTCCAATGGGTAGGCATGTAGCATATCAAAGAACATCAGAATTGTCTGAATCAATTATCTGAAATCAATTGCCACAATCAGATTTGCAAAATCTCTTGTGGTTCAAAAGTTATCAACAGAGAAAGTTCAAAACTTTTGTTGTTCATTACAAGGTGACTGAAGATGGAATTGAGGTGATTCTGAGGTCCAGGGAACGCAGCTGTATCACAGACTTCAACAACCAACACCCAGAAGAACACCAATTTCACACCACTTATCCATCCTTTATAACCTAATTCAGAGAGACCGTTACTGTGGATGACAAGCCACATTATGGTCGGCAATAAGTTGTTCTTTGATACGCTAGATGAACACTTTGCTATTGGAAAAACTCGCCCTTGATCCAATATGGCGGCTTTCAAAATGGCGCCATGTTCTGAACATAGCCTGAAAGATAGGCTCCCTCACCCAGGACTTGCTGAGATATTCAGATATGTCTTTTTCCCATTTGATTCTTAAATAAAAGTGTATCCTGGGACTTTTGGCTCACCCCCAAAGCTGTCTTAACAGAATTATGGGCCCCAGGAAATAGCACTGAAGTGGGCCCTGCCCACATACATGACATCATACTTGGCCATGCCTCGAGCTCCCCCCCAAGCACACCCATATTATCACGCCACTTATGTCTGGACACCAGCAGCCTGCAGCCTACAAGACTATTTGGCAGGGCAGGGAGCCTTTGGCTCCCTTCTCCACCATGGTTTTTAACTGTTTGCACATCCTAAAAACACACAAACAGTTAAATAAGCAAAGCCAACCAAGGGATCCAGGGTATGTTTCTTGTATTCCTGGGACATACATACAGCACTTGGGGCCCCTGCAACTGCCTAGTGTGTCCAATGGAAAAGATGGCCCTGCTAACCCCATAGAGCAAGTCTCTGTATTAATGTCTCATTTGATCTGATTTGGACTCCAGCTATTACATAAAATATAAATATTGAGGCGCTTACCTGATCTCACCATCCGGGGCTCTGTAGGAACCTTTATAAAATCCATGGAAACTGTCTGAGAGATTGGCATTGTAGGCAATATACAGAGTATAATTTTCTCCAGGGTTCAGCGAATCAGCAGCTTGAAGAGCAATTTGTTCATTTGCAGGATGTTCCAGAAGGTGTAAGTCTTCTCGTACAAGCCTGTCCCCCTTTTTTCTTTCTAAACTTGTCTTGGTTATGGCCAGGTGCTTGCTATGCAGAATGACTAAATTAGTCTGCTGTCTTACAACAACTGTGATCTTGGTAACACCAGCAAATGTGAATGTGGTTAAATTTGGATGTATGGAGAGGTCATAGTGCAAAGGGATAACATATTTAGGTAACCTAAACTCTTTCCAGGGAAAGGCAGCCTTAGAATTTTCTGGGTTCTCCGCTGCTTTAATCACAGAGAACAATGTCCATAAGAAGCATAGAATTCCAGGATGGAATAGAAAATTCATTGTTACCTTCAACTTCATGAATGTTTTTACAACAATTACCTACTGAAGCTTTTATACTGGAATCTGAAAAAAAAAACAACAACACAGCAGTGAATTCACACAAAAAACAACCTAAACACATGAACAATACAAATTTGGGCGGCACTCCAGACGAGTAGTTATGAATGGGTGCTTTATCTGAAGGGACTGGGTCCCAATTCAAGCAACAGTTAGCACAGAAAGCACTCCACAAGTAGATTATGCAAAAATGTGCAAATTTATTTTACATATCTCCACTGTGTCTTTTAAGCAATATATAAAGTGACAATGAAATCATATGTTGTGACGTTTCGGTCAAACTGGGACCTTTTTCAAACAATTGTCACTGTGAAAAATAAGAGTATATATACTTGAATATAACATAAATACAATGTATCATACAAGCAAAGAAATATAAACAAAAATAAAATCAAAATAATACAGTTGTATAAACAATATGCAGATATAGCACTGAGGACACAACCTGAGAAAACATATATGTGTAAATTGAGGAGAAGTTCACCAGGGACTTGTATGAAATAATAAGTGTAACTAATTCCATATATAAATCAAATGGTGTATTATATGTAAACAATGAGCAAAATGTACATAACAAAAGATACATAACAAAAGGCAAATACTGGACATGAGAAAAGAAATGTAAATAAATAAGGAGACTATAAGTAACATGGGTGGAGATAAAGTCTGAAGGCATGGACTATAAGGGGTGGACAATAAAGCAATAAAACAATAAGAAATAAATAGTAGACCAATAAATATATATTAGATATATTCCAGAATGATCCAATAAAATACAAAAACATGATCTGCATGTGTATGGCCATGTTCAAACCTGCATTGGAGGTTCTGTTTGCTCTGTCACAGAGGCTACACTGGATCCGATTTATGAAGGAAATCAACATCGCCCGACAGACTGGACTGACTACAGTATGGTCCATTGGGTTTTTGTTGTGATGCTCTGCTATTTTTTCTGTCACTTTTTTATAGAATGTTTCAAAATGAACTTCCAACACAGATATAAATCTGGCTTTAGGTGTAACTTTTTAGCAATGTCATTTTTAGATTAAAACCCAAATGATACAAAAACAAAACATAAACAAAGTGTCCCGTGAAAACTCAAATTACCTACCTGTAGGGTTCATGTCAATGAGGAACTTGAATTAAAAAGGAAAAACTGAAAATGACAAAAAAAAAAAATATGTACAAAGTAGACTTCATGTGACATACTTTACAGTCCCTAGGAAAGGGCCCAAGAGTGGTGTAAGCCGCAGGTAATATAAATCATGGGCAAGTATAGCAATAATATACTGCCATCATACAGAGCCATAGCACAGCTTCCTTAAGGGTACATAGGCCTGTATTGTACTTTCGTTGACCTTGATTCGATTCACTGGCACACTGAGGTTATACTTCCACTGGGAGAAAGCATTGCTTTTATTGGAGAATACCTCCATATACAGGCAGTCCCCGACTTAAAACGTTTCGACTTGCATCTGTCCCCTAGTTACAAACCGAGACTTATGGGGCATGCTGGCACTTCGTAGCAAATAGTAGCTGTGGAACAACAATGTCCAGCATGCCACAGCAGCACATAAGGTGAAAATGAGGTGAAATCTTCTTAACAGGGGCATAGACAGCAAAACAAATGTAAAAACCCTTCCCTCCCAGAAACGTTAAAAAAACTTTTTGTGCTGTAGTTACATTTAATAAATATACCCGTTCCGACTTACATGCCTGTATATGAAAGAACAGAGATGACATGAACCCTAGTTCTAGGATAGTTGTTCCTACATATATTTACTACTTTAGCTCCATAACTTTAAAAGCCTTAAAGATGAGATTGTTTTTTAATACTTTTTGCCTCCATGCTTTTCAACAGTCATTACTTTTTTACTAGTCCTATGACACAGATGAATTAGGACTAGTTTTATGTGGGAGAAGTTGTATTTTTGTGGGGAGTAGTTGGAGCTTACATATTAACTACTACATAATTTATTTTTATATCTTTTTGCAGCGTGAACATAAAAAAAGTTTTTCTCCATTAGTTTTTTTTAATTAATTTTTTACACCATTCACATTTCACACTAAGTAACCCGTTAGATGAATGCTACAGGTTATTACTATTGTGTGGATACCTAATATGTGTAGGTTTTTTTTTTTTTGTATACACATTAATTTTTTTGCAATATTTATTTTATTTGTTTATTATTTTTTAAGGATAACTACTGTAAAATGTTTGTTTTACATGTAGTAATCTGTATTCTAAGACATTACAATCTGTGTCAGTATGACACAGGCTGCAGTCAGTGCAGCACACAGTGTGCTCTGACGGCAGGCTTACTGTACAGGCAGCACTGAGGCTATTCTAAATCCCCAGGGCCGACTTTATAGATATCATACCTCCCAACTTTTAGATATTGCAAAGATGGACACATCAGGCCACGCCTCTAAACACGCCCAAACATGACATCACATCAGGCCATGTCTCTAAACACACCCAAACATCACATCAGGACACGCCTCTAACTATGCCCTAAGAGAATTATGCCCTGCCCCTCGTGCAAACCAGCGCCAACACAACAGCGGCGTTGCTGGGAGCTGTAAATACGTATTTATGTAATGTATTGTATATACAGAAATCCATACAAATAGCTGTAAGATAATGTTCTATAGATGATACCTCTATATAATGGTCTTACAGTGACCACATAATACAGGGAGCAAATATCACCGTAATGTTACTGACAAACCAAGACTAATATCACCAATGATACCACTATACAAAGATCAAATAATACTGCTACATTATGACCACATATCACCACCACAGTAACTGAATAATATCACCACAGCATAGTGACTTAATACTGTACAGTGTACACAGGCTCTATAGACTGGATATTCCCTCCAAATAGTGACTATATAGTGGTAGATACCAGTGTACATGGGTTCTGCAGACTGTATATTACCTTCATACAGTGACCGTATAGTGGTATATAATAGTGTAGACAGGCTCTGCAGACTGGATATTATCTTAATACAGTGACCATATAGTGGTAGATACCAGTGCACAGGTCTCCCAGCCATGCTGCATCCCTGCAGAATTAACCACGCAAACATCTTAGACTCCTCAATTTTCCAGCATCTTCTTAGCTGTTCCCACCTCTGTACAAGCTCCCCATGTGGTTATAGGTGGAGTGGGGGTGGGGTGGGGGGCTATGGTGTGAGGGGGTTATAGAGTGTTAGGGGAGGGCTGGATTTTGTGTTGCCATTATGCCACAATGGTGAGAGAGGGGTTACAGTCCACAGCTTACATGCACGATCTCCTGGGGGAGGGGAGAGGGGGGCAGAAGATCAACTCCTCAGAGATTGTGTTACGGCTGTGGCCCGTACTCCTTCCCCTGCGCCCCAGGATGATCCGTTTGATGATGAAGTTTAATAGTGTTGGATTCGCTGGACTACGTCAAACCAGCATTGCACCTATTTCTAAAATAAAATGGTCAGCGAGGGCTGGTGTCTGGGAGTGTTCATTTAAATAATTGTTTTTTTTTATTTTGCTTGTTTTTTTTACTATTTCTTTCCAGTGTTAGTAATAGAGGTATCGGACAGACGCCTCTCTATTACTAGCGCTAAGGCTAACATGAGGTCTCCCCCATTTTCAATAACCAGCCAAGGTAAAACCGATAGCTGTAGCCAGATACTATCAGAATGGGAGGGCCCATGGATACTAGCCCCTTACCATTCTAAAAATATTAGCCCACAGCCACCCCAGAAGTGGACAATCACATTAGAGGGTCTGCTTCTGATGGTAAACCAGCTCCTCCCAATACCCCTGGTGCATTGGGTACTGAGGTAATAGTGACCGGCGTTAATGTCAGCCTTACAGTCCCAACAACCAACGCTAATCCCAAGAGAAAGTAATGGAGAGGCATCTGTCAGACACCTCTATTACTAACACTGGAATAAAATTTAAAAAAAACACATAGAAGCAGAAAAAAACTTTATTTAAATAAACACTCCACGACATTATCCCTCGTTAACCATTTTATTAACCCCTTAAGGACCTTGCGATTTTCTTTTGTTGACACGTTCATTTTTCCCTCCTCGCCTTCCCAGAGCCATAACTTTTTTATTTTTCCATCTACATAGACCTATGAGGGCTTGTTTCCTGCAGGACAAGATGTACTTTCTAATAGTGTTATTCATATTACTATAGAATATACTTGGACACCACAAAAAAATTCCAAGTGGGACAAATTGTGAAAAAAACGTACTTGCACCATATTTGCGGGTTTTTTGCTTTTTACAGCATTCAATCTTCAGTAAAAAAAAAACGTTAAAAAAAATCCAAACATTTTCTATTTTTGAAATTTGCGTGGCAGCACCATTTTGTGCGACCAATAACTTTTTTGTACTAACACCTACGGACGTCAGTGAGGGTGCATTTTTTTGTGGGCGGAAGTGTACATTTTATTGCTAGCAGTTTGGAATGCGTGCAACGTTTTTGATCACTTTTATTCCAAATTTTATGCGACGTGAAATGACGAAAAAATGCAATTTTGCCGTTTGGAATTTTTTTTCTTCTACGGTGTTCAGCGTACAGGATAAATGATGTTATATTTTTATAGATCGGACTTTTTCGGACGTGGCGATACCAAATATACATTTTTATTATTTTATTGTTTTTATTTGTAAAATAGGAAAAGAGGGGTTATTTGAACTTTTAATACTTTTTTTTGTACTTTAAAACTTTATTTATTTATTTTTTTTTACTTTAATATTAAGTCCCCCTATGGCGCTTCACCACTAGGGGGCGCGATCGTTAATACAACCCAATGCATTGCATAGACAATGCATTAGGCTGTACCGAGAAAGCAGTTTCCCCACTTCCTGCCTGGGACCGGAAGTGGGGCAAATGGGAACATGGCAGCGATGGGAGCCTTCACAAGGCTCCCTGCTGCCATGTCCAGGCATCGGATCTCCTTAAGGGGTTAAAGAAATAGATGCAACGTTGTCCGACATAGTCCACGGAATCCGTCGTAGTCCGAAAGGAAAACCTGTAAACAAACAAAACCCAGAAACCCTACAGATGGGGCATTACCCAGCTTTTCCGTATAATGGACACCTTTCTGGACTTTTCTTAAAAAACAGCATGTACTTTGGGTTACAAATTATTTTTACAATTAGTTTAATTAAAAAACATCAACTGTTTTGCTTCTGCAGTTTTGTAATGTATCACTGCACACAGTAAACATCAGAAATCAATTCACAGTAGCGAGAGAGAAAACATTTTCACAGGTAAAATATATTTATTTTACAAGATTTACATAGAAAATTTCTGCATCACCAGACGGCAGCAAATTGTGGTAAAAATGTATCTATCCATTTTTTCTTGTGATGTTTTTCTTTGCATTATTTACCACAACACAACTGCACTGTGTGAATACACACTAATTATTGTTTACTGTATTAATGTTATACTATTCCTTATTATGTTATATACACAAGTAAAGAAGCATCCACACAACACTGGTCAAAATACTCGTCATATTCAGAATTCAAAAACCGTGTCATGTGGCGAGCATATTGACCCGTTTTTTATGTGGATTTTGATTGTTTTTTATCCACTGGATTTGCAGCCTGAAAACAAGTCCCATTCATCTTTATTCATCTTTTGGAAGGCGTTTTTTTTTTTTTTTTTACCAAATCTGGCGGATTATTGAACATGTTCTAATTTTTTTGCAAAAATTGCGTTTTTGCAATCTGTCCTATTGAAAATCTGAGTTGTGTAGACTACAATTTGGATTTTCAATTGAGGTCTACGGGGGTGCTTTTACAGTCGGATTTTTAAAACCTGAATCCGAATAAAAATCTGACTGTGAAAGCAAAGTTGTGTAGACTGGCCTTAAAGGGGTTGTCTCGCTACAAAGAATAGCTTTCAAATTGTAGGGAACACAAAATAAAGACATTTTCCAAATATATTGCTTTGTTCATCCGTTTTTGTTAAGGAGCTACAAGTGAATTAATCATCTCCCTGGCTATTTCAGTTCCCTTAGTAACCAACCTGTGTACATCTCTCCCACCTGCTGTTTGTTCTATGTGATAGCAGTGAGTGATGTCATCACACAGGTCGCAGCAGCCTCTGTACTGCTGGGCAGTAAAAAGCTTGATTTATCTAAAATAAACAGCACTAATTAGGGCTTTTGTTTGAGGGATCAGATAAAAAGTCCTGCTAGCAGTTTCTGAGAAGCTTCTGAGCTAATCTGAACTAATTAGCAACTGAAAACATAGAGTTGAATACACCACTGAGCTGTATGCAAATCACAGTCAGTCTGAACCAGGAAGTGACAGAGTATTTCATTCATGCATCCTATGAAACTCTGTAGGGAGACAACTCCTTTAATACTGTTCTTTTCCCCTTAACATATGCAACACATGTAGCACTGCAGAGCACAACACGTGTATGTACAGCACGACAGGCCTGGGGATTTCCAAGAGCTACAGTCAATGTGATCTGAAGCAACAAGTGCCAGCAGGTAATTGCGGCCATCATATCGATAAAATGACAGCGGCAGTCAGGTGTCAGCCATTTTGTTTGCTGTTAACAGTAGACATGCCGATCATTAAATCAGCTTCCTCTTGAATTCTGCAAGTACAGCAGGTTCCACACCCAGCGACAGATCTAAACAACTATAACTAACCGATGCAAGTATGTAATAAACCCACAGATAGTATAAGAAGATATATACTGATCATAGGAAATAAAGCCAGGGTTAAAGTGACCTATGTACTATTCACATAAGATACCTCAGTGATAGGGAAGGAAACAGCCACAAAGCAGCCCACACCTGATACAGGCGTAGCAGAGCTGAATAAGACATATGTAGCAGGGCTGAGTATGTCATCTGGCACAATCCATGGTAGCGAGAATAGCGGGAGACCAAATGCAATATCTCAATAGTGATGTGCACATTCAGCTCAGTTATATTTGGATGCAGGTAGCTTTATTCCGGAGCATTATAAAAACACAGACGAACAGATGTCACAATTAAAGAAACAAAAAGTAAAAGCAAACAGGATAGACAGAACAAAGGGTTAAGCACGGCTGTGGGAGAACATAGGGATACAAGCCATAGATACCTGCACGGCACTGCGCCTATGGACCAGCTCGCTTACAGAAGGGCCCAGTACAATGTATTCTCCAGGCTGTGTACATGAAGACGGCAGCAATGGCTGCTCACAGCACAGTCACTCACAAAGAAGCTCCATGCACTTTCACTTTCATTCTCAATACACAGGAACTGGGGGCGAGCTCCAGTGTGAACGTATATGAATAGAACGCAGTGATCCTATCACCAGTCACTACCTAATGTTCAGGGTCAATGCAAATAATCTCAACCCTCCGTGTAATTACAGGGGTTCTTGAAGAGACGTGGGCGGCCATAGGGTCAATATAAAAGCTTTTATGCTAACATGCAAGCAGAGTTTCAAGGGGAGAATACCTCTATCATGCTTCATAATACTGCAAATGAAGATCAAGGCACGACTCACAAATGAACAGTATGGCCCCAAAAATGTTGAAGGGTGCCCTACTATGGATCCGTACACAAAGCCTGAACCTGTTCTTGTGCCGGCAGAACCGACATGGAAGGAAGATAAACACTTTGTGAATATTTCCCCTAGAAAATCTATGGCTAGGGGAAAGCAGTAATACAATGCTCACAAAATGTACTATACTATAATACCATAAAATAATAATTATACTATTCTATGATAATACACTACTACCATACTACTACACCATACTAAAATACTATACCCTATACCATACTATACCACAATACTACTATACCACTAGCACTCTAAAATACTAATATACTAGACCATACCATAATACTACTACACTATACTAAAATACTACAGATCATACTATAATACTACTACCATACTGTCATACTATACTAAAAAAAACTACTATAATATACCATACTATCACTATATCATTCTATACTACAACTACACTATACCATTTTATAATACTAAACCAAAATACTACTAAACTACTACTATTCTAAAATACTACTTTACTATATCATACTACTACACAGTACTATACTAAAGTACTACAATACTTTAATACTACTTCCATATACCATACTACTAAATTATACCATACCATACTATACTAAAATACTACTGCACCATATTACTACTATAACAGACTATACAACTACACTAAAATACTACTACACTACTACTATTCTAAAATACTACTACTATACTATACCACATTATACTACTTATATACTATACCACATTATACTACTAATACTGTAACATGCTACCAAACTATACCTTACTATTATTTCATAATACACCAAAGAAGGCCATGTTGGGGCTTTACAATACCTTGGTGCTTGAGGCCTTACGCTGTTGATCAGGAGGAGAAATCCAGCAGTTACCTTTGTCTATGCAATAAACACAGGGAACAGCTAAACCCAGGCATGGAAACAACTAAACCAGCAAAGACCTTGCATTCACCAACCCAGATCCTCCCTCCTGTACTCTGTATGACTCACAGGAAGTCCAACCTTAACATGGTCCTCTCATGAAGATACTCCTTGTCCATGCGCCTTACTAGGACGTACACCATACATGCCAACTCTCCTGCTTTTGGTGAGGGGGTCCCGCTAATTGGAATCCCCCGCCCTCCCGGCAGAGTTGGCATTCCTCCCGCCGCCAGTAGGCAGCGGGGGTTCTTTAAATGACCGCGGCGACAGAGTAGCGCTGGCTCACCCACCCGGCGAGTTTCACTGACTTGTGCGGCCGCTGCCGCACAGTCAGTCAGCAGTACAGGGAGAAGGCTGGAGGTATCGTTCCCCTCCTTCCTCCACCCCCCGTATGTACAGCGCCGGCCGGTGTGCGCTGTACATACACCTCAGTTTCCCAGGGGGAAGTGACGCGCGGCTGCACTCACTTTCCCCTGCGACGCTGAGACTACTCAGTCGGCCGGGAGATGTCCGGAGCTGCAGGGAGCCTGGTGAGGTAAGTGGCTTTTATTATTTTATTAGTTATAGGGGGGCTCTACCTGGCTACAATGGGGGGGGGGGTCTACCTGGCAACAGAGGGGGCACTACCTGGCTACAATGGGGGGGTCTACCTGGCAACAGCGGGGCACTACCTGGCAACAATGGGGGGCACTACCTGGCTACAATGGGGGCACTACCTGGCTAACAAAAGGGGCATCTACCTGGCTAACAATTGGGGCATCTACCTGGCAACAGAGGAGGCACTACCTGGCTACAATGGGGGGGGTCTACCTGGCAACAAGGGGGCACTACCTGGCTAACAATGGGGGGCACTACCTGGTTTACAAAGGGGGCATCTACCTGGCTAAAAATGGGGCACTATCTGGCTAACAAAGGGGCATCTACCTGGCTAACAAAGGGGGCATCTACCTGGCTAACAAAGGGGGCATCTACCTGGCTACAGAGGGGGCTCTACCTGGCTACAGAGGGGGCATCTACCTGGCTACAAGGGGACAGGTAGATGCCCCCTTTGTGAGCCAGGTAGATGCCCCCTTTGTTAGCCAGGTAGATGCCCCCCTTTGTTAGCCAGGTAGATGCCCCCCTTTGTTAGCCAGGTAGATGCCCCCCTTTGTTAGCCAGGTAGTTGCCCCCTTTGTTAGCCAGGTAGATGCCCCCCTTTGTTAGCCAGGTAGATGCCCCCCTTTGTTAGCCAGGTAGATGCCCCCCTTTGTTAGCCAGGTAGTTGCCCCCTTTGTTAGCCAGGTAGATGCCCACCTTTGTTAGCCAGGTAGATGCCCCCTTTGTTAGCCAGGTAGATGCCCCCTTTGTTAGCCAGGTAGATGCCCCCCTTTGTTAGCCAGGTTGATGCCCCCCTTTGTTAGCCAGGTAGATGCCCCCCCTTGTTAGCCAGGTAGTTGCCCCCTTTGTTAGCCAGGTAGTTGCCCCCCTTTGTTAGCCAGGTAGTTGCCCCCCTTTGTTAGCCAGGTAGATGCCCCCTTTGTTAGCCAGGTAGATGCCCCCTTTGTAGGCAGGTAGATCCCCCCCTATAGCTAATAAAAATAAAATAATAAAAGCCACTTACCTCACCAGGCTCCCTGCAGCGCGGGCGCACCGGACATCTCCTGGCCGACCGACTCAGCGTCGCAGGGGGAGTGAGTGCAGCCGCGCGTCACACCCCCTGCGACGCTGATCTGTATGTACAGCGCACACCGGCGCTGTACATACAGGGGGAGAAGGGAGGAGGGGAACGATCCCTCCTGCCTCCTCCCTGTACGGCAGCTGCACGGAGCGTGCAGCTGCTGACTGACTGTGCGGCTGCGGCCACACAAGTCAGTGAAACTCGCCGGGCGGGTGAGCGGCCGCTTCACCCGCCTTTAGGAGCGGCCCGGCGGCGCCAGAGTAGCACACCAGCGCTACTCTGGCGCCGCGGTCATTTAAATAACCCCAGCTGCCTGCTGGCGGCGGGAGGTTCGCCAACTCTGCCGGGGTGGCGGAGGGGACCGGACCCCCATTAGCGGGCCCCCCCTGCCCCCTCCCGCCAAAAGTGGGAGAGTTGGCATGCATGGCTATTCATCTAAATCGCATCACCTTCCCCCAGCAAATCAGTTGTTTGCTGGTGGTGCTGGGAGCCATACAGTAGTCATAAGCTGATTGCCATTGAATGGCTATAATCCAAAATGAAATGTCCAGATATATGATGAATAACAGTTAATTGCATAACGCCAGGTTTTACAACTTTCTAATATACTTCTTCTTCCTCATTGTTTCTAGATCTTCCCATGTGGTCAGTAAAATAGAATCTTATTGATGGTCAACCTGCCCAAATGTAAGACATTACACCTAGCCTACGACCTACTTGACTAATTGGCTATGGTGCAGGCCGTATAATATAGTGACATCACCACATCGCCCACATTGGGATGCCCCACTGATGTCTTGTAGGCAGCCTGAATCCTACAAGACTAGTTGGCAGTGCAGGGCCGAAGGCTCCCTGCTCTGCCATGATTTTTAACCAGTGTCAGAATGGGCTGCTTGAGGCCCACCAATGGAGTTGATTCTTGGGGCACACTATACAGCTACTGCCTTTTTTTTTCTGCCTTTGTCCCTAAAGAGAAGCCCTAGGCCTGCCATGCCCAGGGGCGCACCATACCCAAGGGTCCCCTCTGAGCAGGCGCCAACGGGAGTTTCTCTTGCTCCCCTGTGGTCTAGTCCAAGCCTGTTTTAACTGTTTGCGCTTCTTAAGAACACACAAACAGTTAAATATGCAGCACCAACAGGGAATGTGCCCTGGATTAAGAAATATACATCTGACCACCTTGGGCATCTATGCTTGTGGGGCCCTCCGACAACCGTCTAGTGTATCCAGTGGATAAAACAGCCCTATTCATACAGTCCACTAAGCAAGTGACAAGAACTGCAACGTTGTCATTTAATCAGCATCTTCTGTTCATTACAGTTTTTAGATGATCAAAAACAGCTCATCCTATACCAGGCCTCAAAGAGAAATGCAACTGACTATACAAATGTTAATCTGATGCTGTACACCAGATCTGGGCATGTTATGGCCGGCCCTCTAAGTAGCTCTGAAGAGCCCATGTGAGATTTCCCGACATTACACGCAACTCAGTAGTCCCCGGCGCCGCTGCCATTCATTAACTGTCAAGGACCCAAGTCGATAACGGTCGCTAAGCTATCGGCTTGGGACCTTGGCGATCGGCAGTACAGAAGCCAGTACAGTTGCAGGCTTCTGTGGAGCAGAGAGCAAAGGACCCTATTACCTACACTGGGGTACATATAACTTACTGGGGCACACTATTATCATACTGGGGGACACATAACTTACTGCGTTGTGAAGTCAATAACAGTCATTAAAACGGTTGTTAAGAGCTTAGCGATCGACCCTTGGGACTACAGTCGGTCATTAAGCTGGTTGTTAAGGTATCAAGTCGATTGATAAGAGCTTAGCAATCAACTCCGGGGTCTATATTATATAGGTAATGGGTAGAACGGAGTTAAATATGTAAGTCTGGCCCTCTAAAACCATTCCAATTTCTCATGTGGCCCCATGGAAAAATTAATTGCCCACCTCTGCTGTAGACTATTGTTAAAGTAAATATTAACATGCTGCCTCGGTCAAGAGTCTGTTAAAAATTCTAGAAAAAAAAAGAAGAGCGCAGCAAGCAGCCCTATTTTTTTTTCATGCAAATGACAGAAGATATCGTGATGGAAACCCAATGGGTCCCATCATATTTAATGGGGTCTTTCAGGCCCCATTGGTGTCCACAATGTAACAGATCCAGCATTGCTATTATTTTCAGTTTTCTGTTCTAAGGCTTAAAGGGGTTTTGCCATCATCTCATTTCATACCTCCTGCATCCAGCTCTTCAGCTCTGTGTGCTAAGAAGGGGACGTGTGTGATTTGTTTGAATTGCATATCATGTGACCCAGCAGGATGACATCACCAGGCCTTTCCTCTTTCTAGTCAAAGAAAGGTCTGTTTGTTTATAGAGCTGGGAGTAGCTACAATGTGGCTAAGAGGTAAAATTGTTGCCTCACAGCACAAGGGTCCTAAGTTCAAATCCCTGCAGGAACCCAACCTGTACATTTTTTTTCTCTTTATCAATGCACATACCTCATTGAGGTTTCTTTTTTAATTTATTTACACTGTTTGGCTAACTACTAAGGAATACAGAGGACAGGAGTAGAATGACAGCACCTGGTGTTTGAACACTCAGTAGCTGCCTGAGAGGAGAAGTGATGTCTGAGCATGTGCAACCAGGACTGAGGAGCTCTCAGCCCTGGTCGTATCCCCTGGATACGAGCTGTAAACAATTGATCACTAAAGGAGCAGCTAAAACAAAAACGGTCCAGAATTTTTAATAATGATGAATGGTGAAAATGTTTATTATTCAATTTGCAAGCTTCCCATGTGAATTTTACTTTGTGGCAAAACCTATTTAATGTACATAGACATTCTCTGGAACAATGAAGAGTAAATGCTAACAGTAGAAATGAATCAGAAAAATACAAAACAGCAGGGAAATGAGGTAAGTGTATAACCCTGTTCACCTATGATTCCACAACAAAGATTATACAAATAAATTAATATATATATAAACATATGCATGTCAAACCAGAGACTATTAGGGATATGGTCATTAAGCATTTGGTATCTTTCAGTAATACAGCCTTTAGTAGAAAGGCAGTCAGTGGCAAGACTTTTGAGCAGGGGTGTAACTTTGGTTCAAAAAGTGGGAGGGACCAATTTTCCCTCTCACCCTCTATCTTCCTATCCCTCCCTCCTTCACTCGCCCTCCCTTTCACTCCCCCCCCCTTTCCTTCTCTCCCTTCCTCTCCCTGCAGTGAAGCGGCCCCCTCTAACCCAGCTAGGAGGTCTGAGGGAGTGCTGTGAGCTCCCCCAGCAGGTCCGGGCGGAGTCCTTATGGCAAACACTTTTGCTGCAACCTGTAAGGTTATGAGTGGCTCTCTAATTACTGAAGTTTAGAGCCGGACTGGGACTAAAAAGCAGCCCTGGCAATGAAACCGAACCAGCCCACCTACAATATTTCCCCCTCTAGATGGAAATAAAAAAACGTTGTGCAATGCAGAAAATTTTGCTTAACACCTCCCATCCCCCACCACTACTCCATTAAATTTGTTATGCACACAACAGAATGAGGAAAATAAAAGAACACAATCTTACTGTACCCCTAGGAATCACTTATGTCACATACTGTACCCCAAAATGTATTTTATTGAATACCATACACTAGTAATGACATCACTCACTGCACCCCATAAATTAATTACCGTATATACTCGAGTATAAGCCGAGTTTTTCAGCACAAAAAATGTGCTGAAAAATCCCCCCTCGGCTTATACTCAAGTCACTGTCGGCACTTGGGAGCTGTGATGGCCCGTGCGCCGACAGGGACGCTTCAGTTACATGCGGCTCCTCAGGGAGCGCATATAACTGAAGGCAAAGTACAGCCGACTGCGTCCGGGCTCTGTGGTGGCCCAGGCCCTCTCAGCAATCTCCTCCCCTGTGTGCGACTCCTCCGGAGCGAATACAAGTGAAGAGATACCACTGCGGGGCAGAGAGCGAGCGCTCTGTGCTCCGCTGTGGACTCCAGGCGGCCGCTGACTGGCGGCCGTCCGGAGTTTCCGGCACCGGCAGCGTGTGTCATCATGCTGCGTGCACGGCCTGATGACATCACCCTGCCTGTGCCGAGATGACGGAGGAGAGCGCCCAGGAGGCAGAGCGGCGAGGAGCGAGGTAAGTGATTGTTTTTTGTTTTAAAACCCTCCCTACACCTGCCTAGGGGGACCTATACCCTGCCTATGAGGAGCTATACCTGCCTATAACGACCTATACCTGCCTATAACCTGCCTATGGGGGCAATTACCTGCCTATGGGGACATATAACTGCCTATACCAGCCTATAACCTGCCTATGGGGGACATTAAACTGCCTATACATGCCTCTATCTGCCTATTGGCGACATTAAATTGCCTATACCAGCCTATCTGTGCGTAGGGGGGACATTATACTGCCTATACCAGCCTATAGCTGCCTATGGGGGACATTAAACTGCCTATACCTGCCTATATCTGCCTTTGGGGGACATTAAACTGCCTATATCTGCCTATGGGGGAAATTAAACTGCATATACCTGCCTATATAGGTCTATGGGGGACATTAAACTGCCTATACTTGCCTATATCTGCCTATGGGGGACATTAAACTGCCTATGTAATTTTACTGGTATCTATTTTTATTTTTAAAATTCACCAGTAGCCGCTGCATTTTCCACCCTAGGCTTATACTCGAGTCAATGTGCTTTCCGGGTTTTTGTGGCAAAAGTAGGTGCCTCGGCTTATACTCGGGTTGGCTTATATTTGAGTAGATACGGGTATATTACACATGGGAGCCACAGTAATTATATTACTAACTGCACCTTAGAAATGAATTGCAGATTGTACTCAAGAAATAATATAATTCATTATACCCCAAAAATGTATTATATTACACACTGAACCCTAGAAATGAATACATTACACCATACCCGAGGATTACATTACACTGTACCCCAGAAATTACATTACTCACTGTATCCCCAAGATTACATCACATATTGCACTCCAGAAATGAATTATATTACACATGGAAACCACAGAAATTACATTACTAACTGCACCTTACAAATGAATTGCACGTTATACTCAAGAAATAATATAATTCACTGTGCCCCAAAAATTTATTATATTACACACTGAACCCTAGAAATGAATAACATTATTCACTGCAACCCAAAGATTACATTACACCATACCCCAGAGATTCCACTACACACTGTACCCCAGAGATTACATTACACACTGTACCCCATCAATTACATTACACACTGTACCCCAGAGATTACATTACTCAATGTACCACACCGATTACATTACACCATACCCCAGAGATTACATTACTCAATGTACCACAAAGATTAGATTACACACTATACCCCAGAGATTACATTACACACTGTACCCCCAAATATTACATTACACACTGTACCCCAGAGATTACATTACTCAAAATACCACAGAGATTACATTACACCATGTCCCAGAGCTTATATTACTTACTGTACCCTAGAGATTACTACATTACCCACTGTACCCCAGAGATTAGTTTATACACCTTAACCCAGATGTTACTGCATTATTCACTGTACCCCAGAGATTATATTACATACTGTACAACAGAGATTATATTACACCGTACCCCGGACATTATTACATTACACACTGTACCCCAGAGACTACATTAGACAAGGTACCATGGAAATTGTGTGTGTATATATACATATATTGAACACAGACACACTACACACTTAGAGTGGGTTCACATGACGGTTTTTCAGCACTGACAGAGTAGTTTGCTTGTTGGAAATGCTGCACTTGCAAACACAGAATTCCGATGAACAAAGGACCCAGACCTCCCGAGGCAGATTTCTGCCTATTTCCATTAGTTTTGTTAGTGCATAAAACACCTTGAAGAATTCTGTGTAGGAGCTGACAATACACTAGAGTAAAATCAGTGTCATCTAAACGACGACACTGATTTTACATAGGGTATAATGTAAATCAGTTTCCTGTCAAATTGGATGCCGGTTCTGAGGCAGATCCAGCACTGGATCCGGCCCAGAATCAGCATTCATAAAATATAACAGGCAGCAGCAGAGCAATGTATGCCAATGTACCCTTAAGGAATGTTCACATGGCATATAAGGGGGCGTACTGTGCGCTCTGCTGTATGCCGGGTGTTTTAGAAGTACACGCTGGCCAGTCCACACTTCTAACATGCTGCGGGGCCGGCCCCATTCACTTTCATTTTCCCCGGCGCGTAAGTACAGGGAAGACGTGACATGGCTAGACACATCTCACATATACAGTACATACCCTACTCACATGCACACACTGGCACCCTTGTCCCCTCCTTACCTGTCTCCTGTAGTCTGGTGCAGTTGGTATTCGGCAAGAGCTTCTCTTTTTCTCTGATGAGGGCTGAGCATAGGGGAAGTGGTATACAATGGGAGGGAAAGATACAGCCTCAGATACAGAGTGTGCTGGACTGTGAGCAGCGTTCTGATTGGTGAAGTAGCCCCTGCTGACCCTCCTCTACCAATCAGCGCTGCTCTCACTCTGCACTGACACTTGAAGCTGCTATCTACTCCGTCCCCCAAGATGCACAGAAATATAGGAGGCAAAGGGTTAACTTCTTCCTCCTCTGTGTTTTGCCCTCCCCACTTACCATATTCTTTGCTTTCATATAGATTATTTTTTATTGAAGTGGCTACAAAGTGGGGGGGACCGTCCCCCGCCAAGAAAAAAGTGGGGGGACCAATCCCTCCGTACCCCCCTAAAGTTACATCTATGCTTTTGAGGATAAGCCAAATTTATTTTAACAAACTCCCTAAATAGATCTCTTGTAAACAGAATTGGTTTCAAAGGGGGTGTATCAATCTGTATCTGGGAGGTATACCAGAGGATGGAATTAGGATGGACAAGGGCTAGCCTCAGCTTTTTTATTTCCATCCAATTCTACAAGCATAGGACTGAGGACCAGGCCGGGGCCACTGAAGCTATGCAGCTATATAATATTTAGTAACACCTAGCCCAATTTTAGCTTTACTTGCTCATAGTGCATTTTTTACTATCCTCTGGCTTTTACGCTGATACAATACAAAAAGCTTGAGTTCACCCCATGGCTTATAGGGATAGGTAGGGTGTTGATTAGATACATTAGTTTGGGTAGGACAGTCATTTTGACTGACGATTCCCTCCCAAAAGAGGAGAGCGGAAGATTATTCCCTTTAAGATGTGCCTCTGTTTTGTAGAAAGTTGAGGATAATTATGGAAAAAGTAGTAGGCAGTTAAATAGATTCCCAACTACTTAAGAGAGGTCTTTCCAGTAGTGGGGTAGATAGACCTTTTGCCACCCAGGGCTGTTGCCAAGTTTGCTGTTTCTTTTTACAGACCACACCTCCACTATTTTCTACTTTTCTGCCAATTCAGCTGTTAAAGGCATTTTAATTTGTGGAATAGGTTTTTGTTGGTATCCAGTTGGGGTACATAAGAGTTTTTCATTATAATTATTATTGTTATTTTTTGTGATGTTCTCTGTATGGATTAAATAACACAATTTTATAACCTTAAATGATTTTGTAATACATAAAACATTACTGTTTTACTATGTATCCAGGGTCATTCCTAGAGGTGGGCAGGACGTGCAATCGCCAAGGGCGCTGAGCGCAGTGAATCGAGGGGGAGGGGCACCACGGGTGGTCTAAGCTCTGCCCACTCCAAAGAAAAAAGCCTGTTCCATGAGAGGTTTGCACAAAGGGTGAAGGACCTGTGATGACATCATATTCACATGACTCCTGTCTCACAGCCTAGGAGCCAGTTCAATGTGGTGAGTGGAACTTGTAATGTATACACACACATAAACAATCTCTTATCTTAAGGGACAGTGAGGTTAGTGTGACATAATGGGACTTGTAGTTCCCCAGCATGCCCCGCTTTTAAGGTAAGGCATAATATATATATATATTCCCCAGAGTTTAGAGCAGCTACAGTGCTTAATTTTGAAGGATATCTAGTGTGCCATGCTGGTACTTGTAGTTCCATAGCAGCTGCCAAGGAACTACATGTCCCAACATGCAGATTCTGCACCCATATGATTAGGACATGTACTCAACACTGGTCTGGGTAGATTTTTTTACTTATACATAAATTACTCCCCTCCTCCCCCAGTGTTAAATACATGTACTAATCCGATTCATCTAAGGGTATGTTTACACGGTGCTTTTGAATACTTTTTTCGACACGTTTTTGATCTGAAAAAAACGTATTCAAAAGCGCTGTGTAAAACGCATCCAACACGTGCCCAAAATCAGCAATCAGCAGAAATCGGATGTCTGAATGCTGATGAATGTTTTACATTGAAAGCAATATAAATCACACTGCACATTATTAGATGCGGGCTTGGGTCCGAAACACGGATCCAAACACGCATCTGAGAAACACCGTGGGAACATACCCTAATAGTATAGTGTAGAATGTACAATGGAAGTGTTGTATGTCCAAAAATAGGTATGACACCTTTTCCAGTCACACCCATCGACTACCAGTATTAGGAAAAAAAACGTAATGTAAAATTACATAAATATAGCAAATCCCCCCAAAAGAGGGGAAAATATTAGGTGAATACCCAATTGAAAAAAGTGTATTCAAACCCGCATGTAATAAAGAAAATGAAAATGTATAATCACGAAGAGGAGTAAGCAACCTGGTCAAGAACTGGTCAATGGTGATGTGAGGTGTCACATGGTAGCATGACATGTTAATGGGGGGGAGGGGATTTAGCCTAGAAATGGCCCTGTATTATACTGGTATATAACAGACAGCCTATTAGACTGACAAGTGTGCCACGCCCATGTTACTACTGTGCCGCCCAGTGCGATCCACCTCCTCCCTCGCCCCCACGCTAGCTATGCCCCTGTTTTCCAGTGATATTTGAAATGAGCTATTGAGAGTATATTTAAGTGCATGAACAATTTTTAGGTAACATCTTAGTTTTTGACGTATTCATTTTGTATCTAAGGTACCAAATTCATGTAGAAGGTTGTGTAGGCTCAGTAAGGTAGCAAGAGCATGTGTAAGGGTTGTCACCATATCATCAGCATGGAGAGACTATTTATATTCCCTATCCTTTACCAGAACCCCTTTAAGGCTGGACTGAGGCAAATCACTTCTGCAAGCAGCATCATATACAATACAAGCCGTAAAAGTGAAAGGTGGCTCTTCTAGTGGGCACTATTTTTAATTTGTATTGGGAAAGACAGTGCATGAGCATATCTTACTGACCCCGATATAGTAAAGGCCCTTTAATGTCTGCAGAAAAGGTCATGTAATACCAAGTAGCTTCAAAACCTCAAGCATAAATGATTCAAGCAGTGGAAGGGCTTTACTGCCTGAAAGCATAAGACAAGGGCCTTATCATCCACTTTATTAACCACTTTAATCAAGTAGATTGCTTTCCTTATGTTGTCTCTGCCTGGTCTACAAGGTATAAAACCTACTTCATATTTGTCAGGAAAAGCCCACGTCCACTCGAGGGTCGACAGCCTGACTTGGGGTGTATCATGACGTTGCGTTCCGCCTAGGGGTGCACAAGATCAGCCGGATATGATTTCACAGTTAACCCCTGTTCAGACGGCCACAGGAAGACCAAGGCATTGCGAGAGGATACCTCACTTGCCCACAACCCTGAACGGCTGGGAAAGAATCTGTTAAACCACACTGGTGAAACAGAACTCTGCCAGCCCGGTAGACTGCCACCAGTTCCTCGTTAACTATAAAACCGATCCGTTACAGACTTACAACAAGGCCAGGAACCAGCCCAGGTAGCAATATGTTAGGGACTGAGAAAAATGGACATGTGAGATCGGCGATCAAGACAACAGACCCGCTCAGGATTAAAATTAATAGATTTAATAACCTTGGGTGGCGCACTACACAAGCAATATATACATAGGGGTATAACTATACAGATAGTGGTCAAAGGTGCAAATACGGATATGGCTACAAACAAAGAGGCAGCAAAATATGTCTATTTATCTTAGGTTGGCCTTGTGCTGTCATACACAGGGGTGAATGCAGTCTGCTGATTCTGGACGCTCTGGTACGCTCAGCATAACCACCTCGCACTGGAGAATGACACTGGGCCCAGCTGGGTTTCGACATAAAACAGTACTGGGACATCCCATGTCACACCCCCTATCACACCCCTTGTCACATCCTCTCACACCCCTAGGACAGTCTACACTCTCCTTCTTCTCGGGCCACGCTGTTTTTGATTTCAGACACAAAATGGATCATGTACCAAACACAGCACTTCTGCTTCGTTTCTTTTGCCAGCCTTTGGTTTCTCCCTTCCCGTGTGGAAGGAGTGACAGCTATGCGTGTGGAAAGTTTCATATTTAAAATTATAAAACTGGGTTGGCCCTATGATACATAGTTCTCCCATAATTCCTTATGAAATTTCTGCACCGCTGTGGCTGGTCCATCTCTTTGATGCTGTGGTATGTGAGCATGTGTGTACTCTAGCCCTGCCCAGGTGCTAACGAAATTAAATGAGAATTCGTTTGAGGCTTGGACTCCCTGCTGGGATGTTCTGCTATCTGGCTTGGGAGCAGTCAGGTCTGCATCTAAATTGGGGACCTGTGCCTTTTGCCTAATTGATGACTTCCTCACATGTGTTGCAGAATGGGGAAGCTTGGGTGACTTTTGCAATGACTGTGTGAATTTGAAGCTACAAGAGCTGCGGGGGGTGGCTTTTGTCATTTTCCTCACAATATTTGTGAGCTGATTGAAGAAATCACAGAGAAAAATCACTTGGCCGGTATCCTGTATCAATGTTTTATATTGTTTACAATACAAAATATTACTGTGCTTTAAGATGTATACTTACTATATATTACAAGAATAATTGCCTCGTCAGAATCCCTCCATGCATCTTCCCTGTCAAGCGGCTTGGTAGGAGTTATGAAAACCAAAATGCTATTTGTCCACTAGAGAGCACAATAAGGATTCTCAGATTTTTCCAGCTGAACTCAATTATCTAACTTGTGATCAATGGCATGTCAAATGCAGAAAACAAACAATATACCTGATGATGAACATATACAGGCCATGGCGTCTAGAAAAAAAAAGTTTTATCATACAATGAAGGCCTATAGTGTATGTTAAGATTAACCAAAGAGGATTAAGGTAATTATGCCTAAATTTTCTGCAATGTTCAAGGCTATTAACCCAGGAACAGCAAGTTATGTGTCAGGGCTGGGCAGCGCTCGGCTTGCAGGGAGGAAGAGTCTGCAGCAGCTGATCAGCGACCCCACTCTGATTGACGGCGTCTGTGTTCTAGAGGGTTTGCGGTTGGGGATAAAGTATGGTTGTCCACCCAAAATCTGCAATTGAAAGTTCCCTCTGGTAAACTCGCGCCGCGATTTGTAGGTCCATATGTGGTTCAGGAGGTGGTTAACCCAGTGGCATATCGGCTGAAATTACCCTCGTCTCTCCGAATACATAACATGTTCCATCGGGCACTTCTTAAGAGGTACATTCAGCCTGTTACTCCGCCCTCTAGACCTCCTCCTCCAGTTTGCATAGAGGGGGAGTTAGAATATGAAATCGCCTGTATTTTGGATTCTCGCAAGGTCCAAAAGTCACTGCAGTACCTGGTCCATTGGAAGGGGTATGGTCCTGGGGAGAGATCATGGGTTCCAGCTAAATCCATCCATGCTGATGACCTGGTGAGGGAATTCCATGAGTCTCACCCAGACAAACCCAGACCAGGGAAGGGTCCGATGGCCTCTCCTAAAAGGGGGGGTATGTCAGGGCTGGGCAGCGCTCGGCTTGCAGGGAGGAAGAGTCTGCAGCAGCTGATCAGCGACCCCACCCTGATAGACAGTCTGCTGGGAGCTGTGTGAGTGACAGACGCCCAGCCACTCCTGACACGCGGTGAGTCGCACCAGCCAATGGGAGGACCCGGAGGCCGCTCCAATCAGCTACAGGGGCGGTAGCTGGGGATCACATTTAAACTCCCTGCTAGCTGAGTGCTGTGCCTGCGATATTCTCCTGGCTGCCTTGATACCTATGCTATTGCTTTGTTGTTTGCTTACCTGTGTACTTGACCTCGGCTTGTTCTCCTGACCCTGGCTTGTCTTTTGATTTTGTACCTTGCTCCCCTTCGTGTTTGACCTCGGCTTGTTTACGTTTATCCCGCTGGTTCTGATTTGTGGCTTGGCGTTCCTGATTTGGTTTGACCCGGACTGTCTGACTATTCTTCCTTCTGACGGCCCCAGCACTTTAGCAGCGCAGGGACTGTCGCCCAGTTGACGTCTGCCGCCTAGGGCAGCACGTCAAGTAGGCAGAGACAGTGGGCTGGGTTCCAGTCAGGGCTCACTGTACCTCCCTTAACGTGACATTATGATTTTAAAAATAGCTTTTTCTTTAAGCCCTGATATGTGCCTAATCAGCGTTTTATGGATTTTTCCAGTTTCTATGCCACAGATCACTGATCTCCTGATTAATCTACTAATATTTGTCTCCCCTATATACCTCCTTTTACTCCTTCATTACATGGCTCATAAAAGGCCTCACTCTTTTTAGTCATTTTTCAGTATTAACAGGACCAGCCCAACCTGCACGAAAAACACCAACATCTTCCAAAAGTGTAGTTTTTGATACCTTCAAATGAAACACTCAGACACGCCTTTTCAGCTTCTATTCCTCTTCAAACATAGATGCCATTCTGACCCACCCACATCTAGCACAATCTAAACTCTTACTTATTTCTTAGCTTCCTGTGCCAGGACTCTCTATACATACCCCTCAAATGGGAGAGACTTGGCTCCTCTATTTCCAGTGTTAAAAGGCACTTGATTTGGAACAGCACTGTCCATAGCTCTATACACGTACTCATCTTCACAAAGTGCTGTTACATTGATATCTAATCTCGGGCCATATTGCTCATGCCATCCCTAGATATCCTGTCAACTGGTTCTCGGGGCTCCACCTCCCTCACAGACATTAATCAATCTTGTTAGACTTGCCCATATGTTGGCAGACCACAAACACCACTTTGATCATGTAAGAATTAATTTGTCAATTGACTCATCCTCGGCTGTTATTGTTGCTGGTCATTGACAAGGCTTAGTCCTAATGTTTCAGAAGTTGTTCCACAGGAAGTAGTAAAAACGAGAAACACAGCAGCAATGGAAGCCTTCACAAGGCTTCCAGCCACCATGTAAACCAATTGGAGCACCATGATTTCGCCACTCGGAGTGAGAAACGGTGCGCGCCACCGTTTCTCCTTCATTTGGACATCGCGGCCACGATCGCCGTGGTGTATAAGGGGTTAAACAGCATGGAATGGAGCTGACTCCATTCTGTGCTGTTACCGTCGGGTGTAAGCTGCAATTAGCAGCACGATCCCGCTACATAGCCACTAGGCAACACTGGGACGTAAGTTTACGTCGAGTGTCATTAAGGGGTTAATCTCCCACAAGAAGGCAATCATATTGGATATTGAAAGGTTGATCCTCCACATACATACGAGGGGTCCCCGCAGCTTGACATATTGGAACGCCAAGGCAATCCTGCGAGCTCGCAAGCGGAGCTCGCAAGATCGCGGCATGGGAACAGCGGTATTTTACCACTGGCATCATGCCGCATCCCCTATCATGGTCAAGATAATGAACTTGCAGGTGCAGACACCGCTCACTGTTCCACTTACACGACAGCCCGGATGCTTTACGAAAGCATCCGGTTTGTCTGTTTACGTCATCATGCCCGCAATGCATTGTGGTCATGGTGATTGACAGTCACCATAGAGACCAGTATACAGCAGTAATACTGTATGCTGATCTCCTATTGTATGAGCAATTTGAAGATCGCTCATACAATTCCCCTCTGGGGAAAAGTGAAAAAGTGTAGAAAAGTAAAAAAAAAGTAAAAACACAAACATGAAAAATAAAAACACATAAACAAGTACCTATATTTGGTATCGTCGCATGCGGAACGACCCACCCTATAAATATATGTATTGCTGCCACACCAATGTGCATTTGTTTTTTCAAACAAAGTTTTTTGATGTGCAAAACCAAGTGTTGTTTCTAACTATATGTAGGGAGGAGTGGCTGCCTCCATTTTCATTTTTGCACCCCACCCACTTCCTCAGGTTTTAAATCAGTGCAGTGTTCTTTGAAGCAGGTATCTTCGCTCTCTGAAGTATGCAGGTCTGAACAGGACAATAGAGATGTAACAATAGCGTAGGACCCACCTGTACTGAGGTGCCGGTGAAGTTGCGGAGGTGGGCTAAAGCATTTTTGGCCAAAAGTGTGAACTAAGAACCTCAAATTTTTTCATGTATCCTAGTTAGCAGTAATGCTTTTTCCAAATTTCCTATGTCCTTTTTGATAGTTTCCTTAGTCTATAGTGTGCCACTGTTATTTGAATTTTTGAATGTCTATATCAGGGGTGTCAAACTGCTGGCCCTCCAGCTGTTGGGAAACTACAACTCCCATCATGCCCACTGTTATAGATTATACAAATGCATGATGGGAGTTGTAGTTTCCCAACAGTTGGAGGGCCGGCAGTTTGACACCTGTGATCTATATTTATTGCTGCCACACCAGTGTGCATTTGTTTTTTCAAACAAAGTTTTTTGATGTGCAAAACCAAGTGTTGTTTCTGACCACCCTATAAATATGTCATGTTAATTAAAGGGGTTGTCTCGCTACAATGATTGGGTTTTAATTAAAAGATCTTTAAAAAAAACAAGCAGCTTTGCAATATATGTTCATTACAATTGTCCTACTGATTTTGAGCTAGCCCTGTTAGTAGTACTACATCAGCTTCTCAAATTTCTATAGCAGCCGACCCGTTGATCCTTATCTCACTGGCTGTCAGGTCTGTATGACTCATCACCTTTGAAGACAGGTCGGAGCAGAGAGCCCCTCCTGCACAGAATGCTTCTGTAGTGGAGGGAGGGGAGGGAGGACTCTGGCTTCTGTGTCCCTGCTGCCTGGATTAACCCTGTGTGTGCCTGCTTCCTCCTGCTCTCTACAGAGATTGAGCAGAGATGAGGCTGATCAATAGATGTGACAGCAGTGACCCTGTGTGTTACTATAATCATGATGTGTCTGTGGAGCTGTAACTATAATAATACTATACAGATCAGGGAGGCTTGTGAACAGTTCATGCTCTGCTGTACTAGTGACACATCCTGAGTAACACTTCACAGCTTCCCTGTGTCTGTTCTGACAGGGTCTGTTTGTTGCTGGAGATGTGGAGATATGTAAGCTAAGCAGAGGGTATAGGAACACTTGCATCCCCTCTGTTCTGCTATTAGCAATCACAGACCTCTCCACACTCATAGATCAGCCCTAATACAGCTGATCTAGATGCCTGCAGAAGATCTAGGCAGGCACACACAGGGTTAACTCTGGCAGCAATCCCCCTGCCCCCCCTGCTGTATAGAAGTTATGGAGGAGAGCTGCCTGTGTGCTGAGGGGAGGGGGGAAGAGGGAGGAGAAGAGGCAGAGAAGAAGCACGCCCCTCAATTCAAAAATCCTTTGCTTCTAAAAACATTGATGTGGGCTGAAAGCTTGTAATGAGACAACTCCTTTAACCCGTACGATGAACGCCATAAAAAAAACAGAGAATTGCGATTTTTGTTCATCCCGCAGCACATAAAATGAAATAAAAAGTGATCAAAAACTAATACAAATGCCAAAGTGGTGCCAATTAAAACAGCTGTGCATCCCACAAAAAAAGGCCTTACACAGCTCTGTATACAGAAAAATAAAAAAGTTATGGCTATCAGAAGATAGCGATGCATAAATATTGTTTTACACAATAAAAACACTTTTTTTAAAGAAAAAAAGGGCTTCCACGTAAAAAACTATATAAACTGAGTATCGCCATAATCATCTCGACCCAAGGAGTAAAACTAACTTGTCATGGATACTGCACGGTGAGCGCTTTTAAAAATAAAAAACACTACTAGGATTGCAGTATTTTCTTCACCCTGCCTTCCAAAAAACGGATTTAAAAGTGATCAAAAAGCCCTGTCCTCCCCAAAATAATACCAATAAAAACGTCAACTCATCCCGCAAAAAACAAGCCCCTATTCATCTCCATACACAGAAAAATAAAAAAGTTATGGTTCTCAGACTATGGTGATGTAAAAACGTGTTTTCCTTTTTGAATATTAGTGTTTTTATTGTGTAAAAGCAGTAAAACATAAAAAATATACAAATTGGGTATCACTGTAATCATATCGACCTGCTGACTAAAGCTATCATGTCATTTATACAGCACGGTGACCGCTGTAAAAAATAAAAATAAAAAATACTACCAGGATTGCTGTATTTTGTTCAAAATTCCTCACAAAAACCTTAATAAAAAAAGTGATCAAAGCGTCATATGCACCCCATAATGGTACCAATAAAAACATCAACTCATCCCGCAAAAAACAAGCCCATAATCAGTTCTGTATACAGAAAAATAAATGTTATGGCTGTCAGAATAGGACAACATAAAATTTTTTATAAACCCATTTCTATTGTGTAAAAGTAGTAAAACATAAAAAACTATATAAAATGTATATCATTGCAGTTGTATCAAACCACATAGTAAAGTTATCTTGTCATTTATCCTGTATGGCAAACACTGTAAAATTTAAGCCTAACAGAGACGGTGGCACTGCGTTCCTCCCCCCCCCCCCCCCCCCATTTTCATGGCCCAATGCTAAAAAAAAAACTATGGAGCACCTGTGCGTCCAAAGTGCGCAATACAACCCTAAATGAGGTCCATGAGGGGTGTTGAATCCAAAATGGGGTAACTTCTGGAAGGTTTCATCTGTTCTGCTACTTTGGAAATGCGATATGGCCCCACCAAAAACTGCGTTCCAAAAGCCAAATAGCGCTCCCTCCCTTGTATACCTTGCCATGCGCCCCAACAGCAGTTTACACCCACATGTAGGGTATTGTCGGACTTGGAAGAAGTTGTGTAACACATTTTGGGATGCTTTTTTCCAGGATTCCATGTAAAAATGAAATATTTTCAGATAAAATTGCAGATTGTTGGGAAAAAATGTTTTTTTTTTTTCATTTTCACAGCCTAACACTAAAAAAAATTGTGAAACACCTGTGAGGTCGATATACTCACTGCATCCCAGGATATATTCCTTAAGGGCTGTAATTACCAATATGGTGTCTTTTTAGGGTAGTTTATTAAGTTTTTCCCTTCATTCAATCTAGGAACATTACTGGAAAACATCTAACATCTTGTTAGTCTTGAGTTCTTAAGATTATAAATTAAACATTAAACAGAGAATTGAGGTTATATAAAGCATAACATTTGTTTAAAAAAGGGTTCACAAAGAATGAGCACAAGATCTATAAACTATTATGTTCTAGCCAAGGTTTAACCATGTCAAAGTTCCTATCCATCCACTTGATGTTTTCCTCCAAAGTCTTTCTTACTTTTTGGACAAACCATTGCTGGCAGTCACTATCTTTCAACAATTCTATTAAATGTGTTACCTTAGAGCATAAATTTCACTGCAGCCTCAATTCACAGCCGTTTAAAGGATGAGAATTGCAATAGCCTGGGTAACTGAGATAAGCGGATGAAAACACTGGGAAGGTTGCACACTCCAGGTGTATGCAGTACTGCTAAATGACTAGCTGCATGTGGCCCACATCCTTCCGATCAAGGCCATTAGATTGGAAGGGGGTTGTGTGAAGTTCCCTAAGGCTAGGTTCACACGGCTTAACTGCGGGACGTAATTACGCCGTGTGGCTGGGGGCGGGGCGGGAGACAATCATTACTAGCGGTGTGTATACGCTGCTAGAAAGTGACATGTCAATTATCTCCCCGCCCGGCGGATTCGCCGAGCGGAGAGAGGAGACGTAATCCATAGTTCTCTATGAGAACTGTGGATTACCGTAATGAATGGGCCGTATTAAGCCCGTAATTTGCGCACTTCGGCGCGTAATTACGGACCAAAATACGGCCCATTTTAAGCCGTGTGAACATGGCCTAAGAGTGTTGATTATAGGGTGTCTTAGCAAGATAATCAAAGCCTCCCTGAGGTGAAACATTTGCACTGAGCACTTCCCTCCCTTTACTCTCTTGCACACTTGCCTCTGTTTTGCCCAGCCATATGACATTGCATCAAATGTTGAATGTTATAGATCAGGCTGGATGTCTGGGTCAAATATGGTACATATGCTTATTTAATTTGTCATGTTCGCTGTGTATGTACAAATCACTTGTTTGTCACTTGGACTGATCAGTGTGCAGTTCCCATGTGGTATGTCAGTCATGAGGCCAAAGAGGGTGTGGTCATCCAGTTTTTGCTCTTCTCTACAACCCCACCTCCCCATCAGGAGGGAGGGAGGGGTAACTATTTTTGGGCATTTGGCAGACACAGTCATCACCCACAAGAGGGCCAGGCGCAAGTTTAAGTCTGCCTAATCTCCACAGCATAGCAATACAAGCAGTTTTAGGATTTTAAAACCGCTGAAAATATGATCGTTCAGGCAGCCCCATAGACGACCTGTAATCTTCACAGGCCATTTTTTCTTTGCTAGTCTTGTGGTGCCAGTGTATTATACAACATGTATATGCAGATTATAAGCCGTCACTGGAGGGGTCTTCTCTCCCCTGTGTATCAGTTGCTAGTCATTTATCGTCTCAATTGTTTTTGTTTAACATTTGTTATGTATGTAACCCCCCTTGAATGTACAGTGCCCTGGAATCAATGGCGCTCTAAAATAAATAATAATAATAAAAATAATAATATAAGACGCCAGCGCTTTGTGTGTCTCGTCGTCTTCCCATACAATGCAATTGTTTGGGCCGACGGCAAAAAATGAGAACCAACCGCAGTTTTTATACAAAAGGTGACAAAAACTGTGGTCCGGCATCGGATAAAAACCAGTCAACTTTCAGACGTATTTTGTCCGATGCAGTGGAGATTCAGCCTAAGCTTCAGCGAAGGGACACCATTCTCTTTCCCTCCTTGCACTAAGGCACCTGCAAGGGTTAGGAAACAAAATATTAGGGGTGGTGGCTTTACTCTTAATAAAGGGTTTCCAATACAACACATTCTTGTGCAATATGTGACAATGTTGTCAGGTCGGTCATTAAATCCAGAAACAAGAACATATATATTTACTGGATAATACAAGGTGATTGACAGATGTCTCCACCACTCGACTGTGTTCTGGATGTCAGGGAGCCCGTCCACTGCTTATTTAAAAAATAGTCCACTCTGGACTAGGTCCCTGACTGCCTATTTAAAAAAACTTCTGACTGGAGGTCCGTGATGGTGATAGTCTAGCCTTGATCTGGTGCGCTTGATGCTTTAGTCTATTTGATTACTGATTTTTTGCTTCTCTGTGTGTTCACTTAGAGTAGGGACTGCCGCCCAGTTTCCGCCGACTATCTAGGGTGGGCAGGCAAGGCCAGATTTTGGTGGTGTTAGTGTTAGGGCTCACAGTCTGTTTTCCTTGTTCTTGTTATCTTCTCCGGAGACCCCTAACAGGTTGTCTAAGTCAAATCATGTTATGCTGAAGACACAATAGTACTGAGGATAGATGATGGGGCTGTCCACATGTGTATACTGCAGAGTTAAGGTATCTGCTTTGTGCTGGATTAGAATCCTGCTCAATCACTTATGAGAATTTCTCACTGGTACAGGTTGCTATGACCTTCTGGATTCCTACTGTACTGGAGACCTAGAGGCATGACAGGAAAATGGGTCAATCCCTATTCTTTAGTATACAAAATCACTTAAAGAAGCCCCATAAATAGATTTTAAACTCTTTTGAAGAACCAGATAACCTCTGTTTTATTGACATATAAAATCCCTAACAAGCAATCTAAGTCAGGGACCCAAAGATATACTCCCAAAAACACTGGAAAAGTCAGGTTTTGCCTATATTAAAAGGGTGGTTTGCAGATGTGCTCCAACTGTAGAGAAAAATAAAAAATAAATTGCTGATGCCCCAGAAGAATCAGAATGTTATGATGGACCAGGATCAGATTATGGGGTATTCCTTCCTTCTGTCCTGACCAACCCTCTTTTTTCATTCATAGGTATGCATCTACATTTGACTACAGCCCCTATCCTGCCATTACACCCATTGCTGTGTCTGTACCTACATAGACTACAACTTTCATCCTGCCATTGCTGTCTTTTCCTTTGATGTGTATCTTTGGTATATTTACAAATTATCACAATGCTACCTCCTCTACCCCCATCCTCTGCTGCAGTCAACACTGTGGTTCAACTTGTAATCTTGTTTCCTCGCCCCACTCTGCTAACTAGCCAACTCGACACCTCCCATTTCTTGTTCTCACATGGTAGTCTTATTGGGGCTTTATTCAGCTTAAATTAAAAAAAAACAGATGGCCTCTAAACCTATATATGGCACAGCCTATTTACTGATATTATCGTGACAACTTATCCAAAATTTAAAAAAGAAAAGCTATAAAAAGTTGTCTACTTATCTATAAAAACTAACCTTTATTAATATTACGCTAAAATATACCACGAGATAAAACTTACATATATCTAATTACTAAGCCTACCTATACAGACGCGGAGCGACCGTCCCGATAAGGACGACCCAGCCAAGATCCTAGCAAGATACACTAACCAAAATTATATCTAAATCTACTATAGTGTACTAAATACCCCAAAGTGTCAACAAAGAAATATTAATTAATACCAAATACCTATACAAGATATCTCAAAATACTGATGCACTATCAAGGACCCAGTAAAGTACCTCAAAGCAATTTTCAGGATATATATATGTCCCAGTCTATGTCCTACCTTTCCCCCCTGCTAAATATGAATAGGGTTCACCAGGGACTTACATTGGACAAAACAACCTTCTTCAAAAATTATTCGTTCAGAGATCCATTCTTATACATTAAGGTGTACTTACATGCATCATATTTAAGATAAATTACTAATAAGGTAGGCATAACCAACATTATAGCCAATATGGGAGGTGTCTCTCAATAATCTATGATGTTTATTTGTTGATAAATATGTATACCATGCTATATGTATCATACTCACAGACCCGTTCACATATCAGTGCCTCCAAAGTTCGATATTCTGGCGGCAATGTAATGGATATCAAATTCCCAGGATATTATACAATATCAAAATAGATGCTACCATGGTAGATGTGACCAATTTGTAGCCAACCTGGGAGATATCTTGTCAATGTTAGATAATAATAATAATAATATAATAATCTTTATTTCTATAGCGCCAACATATTCCGCCGCACTTTACAAATTCAAGGGTAAACATACAGTCATTACACATTAAAAGTACTTACAATGAGACACAAGGTGTGAGGGCCCTGCTCGTGAGAGCTTACAATCTATTAGGGTGTATGGGGTGAAACATACGGTAAGAAGTGCCAAGTTTACAATGGTCCGGCCATGTTTCATAAATAGGGGGTGGTTTACATGAAAAATGGATGAACCTGCCACCCAGACTGTACATCTATATACAGATAAGGCCCCGGATGCCCAATGAGGGGTGACAGATTGTTGATGGCAGTTAGGGACTTGGGGCCAGACCGAGAAGATTTTTTTAAAGGGCCCCTCTTAAAACGGGGAGGGTTTGAATGTGCTGACGCCCCGGTGGGCATTTTCCCAGAGTTTTGGTGCCGCACGGGAAAATCTTGTAGGCGGGCATGGATTTTTCGGATTAAATTTTTTGGGGGAAGTATCTGAAATCATCAGAGAGGGGAGAGCACGGGTAGGGGGGAGACAAACGGGGGAGGAGAGTAGGAGGAGAGCGCGTGGAGGCTTTATGGGAGTGTGAGTTTAAAACTGTATCCTGACGGATGGGCAACCTTCCCGTGACTGACACGGGCAGAGGCATCAGTATAGGGGCGGAGAGAAAGACATCCGGGCTGCTGCTTTCGGACAGATTGGAGAGGGGAGAGTTTTGCAGAAGGGAGCCCCGATAAGCAAGGAGTTCCCGTATCAAGAGAGAAAGAATAAGAGCAGTAATGAGAGTTTGATTGTTTTTCCACAGTGAAAATGGACGGATTTTGGGGAGATTTTTCTTGAGGTGCAGGGACAGGAGCGGGAAAGGGGGATTGGATAAATGGGAAAGGTCAGTCAAATCCAATATAACCCATAGCCCAGGGGGCCTTGCCTGGGAGAAATGTTCCCCACATACAAAACAAAATGCAGGGGGGGGGGTTTTGGTTTATAATGGCAAAAGACAAAAAGTTCGTCTTATGAGGTTTATTTTCAATGGAAGAGACATGAGTCAGAGACAGCGGCCAACAGTCATGGTGTTTTGTGCAAAGGCTGGAGTGATGTAGGGAGGGGGGTGTTAAAATTGGGGTGTATCCCATAGGAGGTACTGGAAGCCAAATCTACTGATGGGTTTTTCCAAGGGGGGGCTTTGTACAAAAAAGAGGAAACCCAGAACTGACCCTGGGAACCCCAACAGCAAGAGGAAAGGGAGGAGGTGAACCAAAAATGAGACACTGAAGGAGCGGTAGAGAGGTAGGATGAAAAACCAAGCGAAGGGGTTGGTCCTGGAGGCCAAGGGGCGAGCATGCTAGGAGAATTTTGTGATCCACATTCCCAAATGCGAGAGAGATCCAAGAGAAGCACAATGAGTAGTTACCCTTTAAATTTTTGCTGTTAGGGGTCATTTGGGGGATTTAACTAACATTTTTCCCGTGGGTGTAGGGTGCGGAAACCGATTGAGCGGGTCAAGAAGAGAGTTAGCAGAGAGAAAGCGTTAGGCGAGATAGACCAAACGTTCCAGGATTTAAGATGAAGGGCATTAGAGATGGTGGGAGTTATAGTACAACGGGGGCCAGAGAGGCTTTTTTTGTAAAGGGGTTATGTGGCGTGTTTGAAAGGGAAGTGGAAAAATCCCAGGGAGAGAGAGAGGTTACAGATAGCGTAAGGTGAGAAGGACCTGGAGAAAAAAACTGGACGAGTGGGATGGAAAGGGGTCGTAGAGCAGTGGGGGGGGCGGGCAGACAGGAGAGCCTGGGCACCTTCCTCTGTCGTCGGTCAAGGGCTGCGAGAGATTAAGGGACGTGCGGGGGGGGACAGGGTGGGATTATTTGGGGATTTTGATGTGATTTTTGCGGATATTTTTTAAATTTTTTCTTTGAAGTGATGGCCAGGTCTTCAGCCAGAGGTCAGGACCGGGGCCTGAGAAAAACATTTTCTTCAAAATTACATATCACATATCATACCACAGACCCACCACATTTTGCCGCCCCGTATTTTATGTTCAGCGGCAGTATCAGGGTACCCGGTTCCCGGTTTGTTGATAGAACAAATTTTCTCCATTCCTCATGGTGCAATGGTACCATAAAGGTCTTCCCTTTTTTTTTTTTTTTGATAGAACAAATTTCTCCCATTCCTCATGGGGGGCAATGGTTACCCAAAAGGGCTTTCCTTTTGGTTAAACCCTTTCACCATGAGGAAAAGGGAGGGGTAATTTGTTCTATCAAACAAACCCGGGGAAACCCGGTACCATGATACTGCCGCAGAACATCGAATATCGGTGGGGAGTGACATGTGAGTGGGTTGTGAGTACATATCTTGACAGAAAAATAGTATCACTAAAAGACAAAAAATTCTCCCAGGTTGGCTACAAATTGGGTCACATCTACCATGGGTCTTTTTTGATATTGTATAATATCCTTAAAATTTGATATTTTACTTCCCCGCCAGAAATCGAACTTTGGAGGCACTGAATGTGAACGGGTCTGTATATGATCTATAGCATGGTATACATTTTTAAAAAAAATAAACACAAGATTATTGATGAACACCTCCCACTTTGGGCTATCTTTGGTTTTGCCTACCTTTTTAGTATTTATCTTAAATATGATGCATTAAGTAAAACCTTAATGTAAAAGAAGGATATGAACAATACATTTTTGAAGAAGGTTTTTTTTTGTAAATGATAAGCCCCTGAAAACCCTTTTTCATATTTACAGGGGAAACGCGTAGGACATAACGGGACAATAATATCCCCGACAAATTTTCTTTTAGGGGACTTTACTGGACCTTTATAGTGCAAAGTATTTTGAGATTCTTTGTATAGGATTTAGGTTTAATTTAATATTTCTTTTTTGACACTTTTGGGGTTTTAGTACACCATAGTAGATTTTTAAAATAATTTTTCTTAGTGTACTTCCCAGGATTTTGGGGGGGGCTCCTTATCCCCGGGATATTTTGAATAGATATATGTAAGTTTTATCTCTGGTATTTTTTAGCGTAAATTAAAAAAGGGAAGTTTTTTTAAAAATAAGTAACAATTTTTTTACTTTTCCAGTTTTAAATTTTTCCCTCACGGGCCCGTGGCCCACAAAAGGATGAAATAAAATCAAATTAACCCGGGTTTTAAAAAGGATTTTCAAAAGGTAACAGTACCAAATACTCTTTTTTCACAAAAAGCCCTAACCAATCCACCACACCAATCTCCCGTCCCCCATTACCAACCTCCATTTTTTGAAACAAAATTTCCTATTTCCAAATTTCCTTTACTGGGCAATGGACCTTACTTCTATGTATTCCTTCCTCCCCTGTCTGCCACCACCCAAATTTTCCCCACTTTCTTAATAAAACCAACCCCCAAATTTCAGTCTTTACTCGCAGTATAACCCCCTCTTCTCCTTCTGGTTGCTGGGAACATATCCCCTAACCCAGGACCTCATCAACACAGTCCCACTATTGTTCCCCTTTTCCCTAACCGATACCACACAAACCCCCTGAAACCTTTAAAAAAAATTTCCCCTTTGCCCCTGCCCCTTTCCTATTTCTCTCCTGGAATCCCCGGTTTCTGAATGAAAACCAAACCTCCTAATACCAACATCTTCATCTAAACATAATTGCTCTTCCTTCGTCAAAAGGGAAAACCCGGGCTTAAAACCCCTCTGACAGCCTCCCCTGTTGTGCTCTCCTTTGGTGACCTCCACTTTAACCATGCTTCCTGCCCCAGAAACAAGCATGGCAGTGGTGTCAGCCATCTCCTGTCTGATACCTGTTCCTTTGTCCCCATTCCACCTCTACCTCTCCTCGTAGTTTTTTGGTGCATGTTATGTATGTTACTCCCCTTGAATGTACTCCCAGGGAAATTTAAGGGTCCCCTTTTCTAAAATAAATAACAATAATAAAAATATTGACACCTACCAAGACATTCCTAACCAGTCCTCCATGCCTTGGAACCCAAGTGTATGTGCATCATAGTACTTTGGGCACTTATTGAATAAGGAGAATATAGCAATCTTTACCTGGTGGCAATCTGCTTTTTCCGCCTGTTCTTGCAAGTTAAGTTGATGGGGGAGGGGTGGTACAAACAAAAACTAATGAGTGAACGAGTGTCTCGGGACCTCTTCCAGCCATTCCCTTTCAGATAACAGTTTTGTCACACCTTTAAACCATGATATTATTTTTAAATTATTATTTTATTTTTTAAAGCCCCCTTTGGTTCCAGAGCGTTTGTACATTCAGGTTTTCTTTACATAACATGGGTTTTCAAAAAAAAGTACAAGGTGACAAGTTACAAACCCTAACAACGGGGTACAAAAAGGAGAGGGGTTTCCCTGCCCGTGGGGGCTTACACTCAAAAAAAGGAAAGGTGGGAAGAGAAAAGGTGAGGGGCGGGACATGGTTTGGATAGTGTGGGTGCCATTGGGGGGTTATTTTGGGTTGTAGGCAATCCTGAAGAGTGGGTTTTTTTAGGTTGCTTTTGAGGCTTTGGGGAGGTGGGGGGGAAATCTGATGTGTTGGGGCAGTGAGTTCCGAATGTGGGGGGAAGCACGGGAGAATTTTTGGAGACGGTTTTTGGGAGGAGCTGATAAGGGAGAGAGAGAGAAGGGTTTCCCGTGAGGGCGGAGGGGTTTCGTGTTTGGGGATAACTGGAGATTAGAGCAGAGATGTATGGAGGGAGAGGGGCATGGAAGTTCTCAATGTTCTCAATTGTTTGAGGTCTCAGCTTGAACCTGAAACATATATACGCAATTTTCATTAGGTTGGCATGCCTTACGTGCACACAAAGAAGCCTCATCAGGTTGAATGAGTCAGTGCCAATCAATCTTCAGGGAATTCAAAGCCAACTTGACAACAAAATGCGGGAGTTTTACATTCCATAAGAGACTTTCTTCCAAAGACTCCTCCATGAGCCTGGGTAAGAGAAAAAAATATAGGGGGACATGTATGAAAACTGTCTAAATCTAAGACTTTGTTTCCCAGAGCAACCAATCAGAGTTCCCCTTTCTTTTTTTAAGAGCACTATATGAAATGAAAGGGGCACTCTGGTTGCTATGGGCAACAAAGAAAGTCTTAGACCCAGACAGTTTTCATACATGAGACCCATAAAGCAGACAACACTAAACTCACTTTAATGCAGTTACACTTGAAATGTCCTTTTCCTTAAAAACACAGAACTGTCACTTGTATCAGAATTTAAAGCAATAGGAAAGATCTTGGGGGTACTTGGAAAATTATACACCCCACCAGGAGGGGCGTTGGGTAGGGTCCCAAAAAATCCCGGGGCTCGGGGGCCCTTAAGATTTTTTTGAGTGGGGGTGGGTTTTTACACAGAATTTTTTTTTCATTCATTGGGGAACTGCGGATGTATTTTTACAGAGAAAAAACTTCTGTTTTCCCGTCACTAATTTTCTGCAATTCCCCAAAGATCCTTTTCCCCCACCTCAGAAATCACTGCACAAAGGAAAAAAGAGCTTTACAAATTTGCTTTTTTTAAAAAACCTCTCAAACCCATGTATGACGTTAATGCCTTAAAAAATATCACCAAATTAAAATTTCCGATAGATGGAGCAAATAACCAACGACTCATTGTTTTCAAAAAAAAACTTTCCCACAAAAACCCAAAACCCAAAACAATGACTACTTTTAAAGGGTCAATAAAACTGCCAGACCCTGACCAAAGTGGGCCAC